>JAODAL010015748.1:0-82800 GCA_025379985.1 Phyllomedusa bahiana | reverse complement strand
ACCCCCCCCCCTCCACTCCACCCCCGTTTTATTCCAAATTCCCAGCTCTCTATCTTTCACTATCTTGCATGCAAAATGTGAGTTACCCTCCCCCCAGTCCCTAGTTTAAATATTCCTCCAATTCCTGGCCTTTTTGCCCCCCCAATACAGCTGCACCCTCCCCTTTAGTGCAGCCTTTATCCCTAGCATAGAGTCGTAGCCAATACAAAGTCGCCCAGTTCCCCAAAAACCCAAATCCCTTTTTCCAAACCCCAAATTTTTTTGAGCCACTTTTTTCATTTCTCAATCTCCCCCCCCCCTCCTGGTGTGGGCTGGAAACAGGTAAATTTTGAAAATTTCCCTTGGGGGGTCCTTCCCCTGAGTTTTTTGGCCAAAGTCCCTGAAATCGTTTTTAAGGCACTCCATACCTTAATTTTTTGTCATTGGGCCAATGTGGGCCATGACGCGGGTTCTCACCAGCCCCCCCCACAATCTGTCAACCCATCCGCGTTTTGTCGAACCGGGCCCCAGGTAAACAAAAACTGTTGACGATCCGGGGTCTTTGTGGCAGATTGCCCTTCTGTCCCCCTAAAAATTGAGTCCCCAATCTAGACCTGTCTAGCCTGACCTGCACTCCTATTCCCCATTTAATGGGAGCGACAGGGGTAGTGTCTTGCTGCAGAATGTATTTCTAAACCCGACACCCCCCTCACCGCCAATTTGCAAATTTTTTGGGGGTTCCAGTTGGGATACCTCCCGGACACTTTCCCTCACCCTTTTTCTTACGTTACCCATCTAGTGCTTAAGTTCCTCCCCCTCCATGCACCACCCCCCCAGTTCTAACCTGCAGTGATTGTCAGGGGGCAGCCGGCTCGCTTCCAATTTGGCAATGGATTCAGTGCCCCACTTACTATTTAGATCCAGGACCCGGGCTTTAAATGGCAGTGGCACACATCTTGCACAGCATATCCCCCCGAATGTTCCCAAAGGATGGCAACATTGCACGGGTTGGCCTCAGCATTGTCAAACATGGAACCATATTATAATAATAAGAATACAATTGCCCCCCCTTAAACTCTCCAAATCAAAGTCTCTAAATCCAGTCTCCCATTTTAAAGAAAACACTAGAAAGACCGTTCACTCACTCAAAATGCTCAGCTTTAAACCTTACCCACACTGCTGTTTGGCTGTGCTGCAAACTCTCCTTCAGAAGCAAAAAAAAAACAAAAAAAAACTGGTACACAAAGCATGCAGGTGGGTGCACATGATTGCGGAAGCAAACAACGCTCTTGATAAAGAGTAATAAAGTGCAATATAATATGATAGAACGAGTATGTAAAGTGCAAGTGCACGAACCCCAGTGAAAGTAATTAATAAGATTGGGGTTGTGGACTTGTATCTTATTTACTTTTTCTATCTATTATTATTATATTGCATTTTATATATATTACTGTTTACTTGGAGCAGTGTTTGCTTCTACAAGCATGTGCACCCGCCTGCACTGTGTCAAATGTAGGCATGCATCCAGGCTTACAACCTATTTTCTCTAGGCAAACATTTCATCATTGTGTACATATGTGTATTTAATAGACAATTATTGTATGTTATTATATTGTAATATATGTACATTATATATTATTTTAAGAATGTATTCTTTGTATACACTTGAGCACAAGTCTTGCTTATTTGCATACGTTTTTCAGACAGTGTTGTAACGGGTATGGTGGATTCGCTGGACCACCGCTAGCGTTGGTAAAAGCCACGTCAGGGAACGGAGTCTAAGTAGCCCCCGGTTTTCACCAGAGCCCGCCGCAAAGCGGGATGGACTTGCTGCGGCGTGAGGCTACCAGGTCGTTACCCCTGACGTGACTTGCTAGCGAAGGCGGCCGGGGTAGTGCGTGGTACAGAGTCGTAATCCGAAGGCGTAGTCGGGGACAGGCAGAAGGTCAGGGCAGGCGGCAGAGGTTCGTGGTCAGAGACAGGCAGACGGTCAGGGCGGGCGGCAAACAGGCAAGGTCAGGAACGTAGCAAACGGACTGGTACACGGGCGATCAGAACAGACTCTCAATACACTCAAACTAACTGGACGCACACCAACGAACTGGCAAGGTGTGTTGGGGGCGTGTACCTTAAATAGGACCAGCGCCCAGCAACAACCAATTACTGGGGCGCTGGCCCTTTAAATCCGACCAGCCGTCGCGCGCGCCGGCGTAGGGACACGGGCACGCGCGCGGCGGCCGGAACAGACAGGGGCAGCGTTCACCGGAGCGTGGCTGGTAAGTGCCGGCGCCCGGCAGCAGGGAGATGGGCGCGGGCAGCCGCTACGGCACCCCGCGCCGAGAGCCCGGGCAACAGGGAGATGGGCGCGGGCAGCCGCGGCACCCGCGCCAGGAGCCCTGCAGACAGAGGGAGGACCGCGGGCGCAGCGGTGCCCACGGCTCCCATGATAGTACCCCTCCCCTTAGGTCTCCCCCTCTTTTTTTGGAAACCTAGCAAGGAGGTCAGAGGACAGGTTGGCCTCAGGTTCCCATGAACGCTCCTCAGGCCCGAACCCCTTCCAGTCGATAAGGAAGAACCGCTTCCCCCTCACTGTCTTCTCCGCCAGGACCTCCTTGACCTCAAAGATGTTATCAGAATCGGCCACAGGAGACGAGGCAGACTGAACAGATCTACGGGAGAAGCGATTCAGCACCACAGGCTTGAGGAGCGAGACATGGAAGGAGTTCGGGATACGCAGAGTGGGAGGCAAGCGGAGCTTGTAGGACACCGGATTTAACTGCCGAAGTACCACAAAAGGGCCCAAAGACTTGGGACCCAGCTTGTAGCTGGGCACTTTGAAACGAATGTACTTGGCAGATAGCCACAAACCCTGTCATCCGGCTAAATATATGGCGCCGGTCTCCGGTACCTGTCAGCCTGGGCTTTGATACGAGAGGAGGCCCGTAGAAGGGCCTGACGTGTGTGACCTGCCAGAGAGACTTGATGTCCCGTACTTGGGCATCCACGGCGGAACGTCACACGCAGAAGGCAGAGGGAGAGCGGGCGGGGATGTATGCCCAAAGACAACAAAAAAGGGAGAGGCTCCTGTGGATTCAGAGTCCAAGGAGTTGTATGAAAATTCCGCCCAGGGGAGGAGGTCCGACCAGTTATCCTGGCGGGCGGAAACAAAATGTCGTAGGTAGGTCCCCACCACTTGGTTGACCCTCTCTACCTGCCCGTTGGTTTGAGGGTGATAGGCCGACGAGAAGTCCAGCTGGACCCGTAATTGAGTACACAGAGCCCGCCAGAATTTAGGACACAAACTGGACTCCTCTATCAGAAACTAAATGTAACGCGAGCCCATGTAGACGAAAACACGTGCTGAAAAAAGTGTTGGGCCAAAAATGGGCGGAGGGGTAACCCGGGCAGAGGGACAAAATGGGCCATTTTAGAGAACCTATCGGTCACCACCCAAATGACTGTATTACCCGATGAGGCCGGGAGGTCGGTAATGAAGTCCATGGCGATATGGGACCAAGGACTTTCAGGCACAGGGAGAGGTAGTAGTAGACCCGAGGGTCTGAGGCGAGGGACCTTGTTGCGAGCACAGGAGGTGCAGGCCAGGACATAATCTCTAACATCATGAGCCAGGGTGGGCCACCAGTAATAGCGGGAGATTAACCGCAGAGATTTATGCACTCCAGGATGGCCAGCAGCACGGGAAGAGTGTCCCCACTTTAGAATACGAGGCCGCATGGCCGGGCGGACATAAGTCTTTCCCGGAGGTGGGTGTTTAAGCTCCACGGGGGCTGCCGTGAGGAGCCGTTCTGGAGGGATTATATGCTGCAGAGGTGCTTCTGTGCCCACAGTGTCAGAGGATCGAGAAAGGGCATCCGCCCTGACGTTCTTCTCAGCTGGCCGAAAGTGAAGGAAGAAGTCAAAGCGGGCGAAGAAGAGGGACCACCTGGCTTGACGAGGATTTAGACGTTGAGCAGATTGAAGATAGAGGAGGTTCTTGTGATCTGTGAAGATTTCGAAGGGGTGGCGAGCCCCCTCCAACAAATGCCGCCATTCTTCTAGGGCCAATTTAATGGCCAATAGTTCACGATCTCCAATAGAATAATTTCGCTCGGCTGGCGTGAAGGTTCTTGAGAAGAATCCGCAAGTACGCAGTTTTCCGGAGGCAGACTTTTGCAAGAGGACAGCTCCGGCACCTACAGAAGAGGCGTCCACCTCTAGAACAAACGGACGCAGTGGGTCCGGGCGAGATAGCACAGGGGCCGAAGCAAATGCGGACTTGAGATGCTCAAAGGCTTCTTGAGCTTCGGGAGACCAGGATTTGGGGTTGGCGTTTTTCTTCGTCAGTGCCACCAGCGGGGCCACGAGCGTGGAGAAATGTGAGATGAACTGTCTGTAGTAGTTCGCAAAGCCTAGAAAACGTTGGATAGCCCGAAGACCCACTGGTCGAGGCCACTGTAGAACTGCAGACAGTTTAGAAGGGTCCATCTGGAGTCCTTGATCCGAGACTATGTACCCCAGGAAGGGCAACGAAGTGCGCTCGAATAGGCATTTCTCTAATTTGGCATACAACTGATGGTCTCGGAGACGTTTGAGCACCAGGCGGACGTGATGGCGGTGAACCTTCGGGTCCGGAGAGAAGATCAGGATGTCATCCAAGTAAACGATGACACAGACATAGAGGAGGTCGCGGAAGATCTCGTTGACGAAGTTCTGGAAAATGGCCGGAGCGTTGCAAAGGCCAAAGGGCATGACCAGATATTCGAAGTGGCCATCACGGGTGTTAAAGGCTGTTTTCCATTCGTCGCCTTCCCGAATACGAATCAGATTATAAGCACCACGAAGGTCCAATTTTAGAGAAAATTTTTGCGCCACGTAGGCGGTCAAATAGCTCAGAAATCAAAGGCAGGGGATATCGATTCTTTATGGTTATCTTATATAGACCACGATAATCGATACAGGGTCGGAGGGTCCATCCTTCTTTTCGACAAAGAAGAATCCAGCTCCCGCAGGTGAGGATGACTTGCGTATAAAGCCCTTGTGGAGATTCTCTTGAATATACTCCGACATCGCCTTGTCTCCGGGACCGAAAGAGGGTAGACTCTGCCTCGGGGAGGCGTAGTACCGGGTTGCAGATCGATAGGGCAGTCGAAGGGCCGGTGCGGGGGCAGAGTTTCGGCTTGTCTTCGGAGAAGACGTCGGCAAAGTCCTGGTAAGGAGCAGGCAGACCTGGCAGAGACTTCGAAGGTTTTGCAGAAGCAGACCGCAGAGCAGGGCGGAGTGCCACCAGGCATCGAGAGTGACATGCCGGGCCCCAAACGAAGGATCTCGCCTGTGTTCCAGTCTAGGATCGGAGCATGGTCTTGCAACCAGGGAGGCCCAGAAGGATCTCAGAAAGAGGAACGATGGCAGCACGAGGAGTTTCACCCTTTCCTGGTGTAGCGCGCCAATCTGCAGGGTGAGGGGCGCAGTGCATGAACCGAATGGCATCCTTGAGGCATTCGCCACTGACAGAGGAGACAAACATGGTTTTCTGCAGAGGGGTCACTGGAAGCCGGTACTTAGACACCAGTGCATGGCTAATAAAGTTACCAGCGGACCCTGAGTCCAGGAAGGCGGTGGCCTGAAAGGTACTGTCAGGCGAAATTCCACAACGTACCGGAATGGTCAGACGGGGAGAGGCCGCACTGACACCAAGGGATGCTTCCCCTGCGAGCCCCAGGTGCGAGAGGCTCCCGGACGCACCGGACGGCCCCCCCAGAAAGCGGCCGGCGTGGTCGAGTAGACTCGCGTTGGAGACGGAGCTCTTGTTGTCTCTCCGCCAAGCGAATGTCGATCCGGGTGCCAGCCTAATCAATTCGTCCAGAGAGGATGGCAGATCCCGAGCCGCGAGCTCATCTTTAACGCGTCCCGAGAGGCCTTGCCAGAAAGTCGCCACCAGAGCCTCGTTGTTCCAGTCGAGTTGTGAAGCTAGGGTACGGAACTGCACAGAGTACTGTCCCACAGTGGAGTCACCCTGACAGAGGCGAAGCAAAGCAGCAGCCGCGGACGAGGTACGGCCAGGTTCCTCGAAGACACGTGCGGAATCCCTGGAGGAAGCCTTGCAGGTTAGCCGTGAGCGGGTCTCCTCGATCCCATAGCGGGGTGGCCCAGGCCAGAGCTTCGCCAGTTAGGAGGCCAATAATGAAGGCCACTTTAGCCCGCTCAGTGGGGAATTGATGTCCAAGCATCTCAATGTGGTGGAGCATTGGGTGAGGAAGCCTCTGCACTTCTTCGGGTCTCCATCATAGAGAGAGGGGAGCGGGAGATGCAGAGAAGGTCCCGGTGAAATTGCAGGGGCAACAGGTGCTGGCGAGACGGTAGCAGTCGCTGATGGCGGGTAAACGGACTGCAACATTCGGCATCATGGCCACGAGGTGGCCGACACGCTGACCCTGCTGGGCGACAGCCGTCGCAACATCCCGGAGTTCAGGCAGAGGTACCCTGGCGGAATCCATGACCAGTTCGTACTGTAACAGGTATGGTGGATTCGCTGGACCACCGCTAGCGTTGGTAAAAGCCACGTCAGGGAACGGAGTCTAAGTAGCCCCCGGTTTTCACCAGAGCCCGCCGCAAAGCGGGATGGACTTGCTGCGGCGTGAGGCATTACCAGGTCGTTACCCTGACGTGACTTGCTAGCGAAGGCGGCGGGGTAGTGCGTGGTACAGAGTCATAATCCGAAGGCGTAGTGTCGGGGGACAGGCAGAAAGGTCAGGGCAGGCTGGCAGAGGTTCGTGGTCAGAGACAGGCAGACGGTCAGGGCGGGTCGGCAAACAGGCAAGGTCAGGAACGTAGCAAACGGACTGGTACACGGGCGATCAGAACAGACTCTCAATACACTCAAACTAACTGGACGCACACCAACGAACTGGCAAGGTGTGTTGGGGGCGTGTACCTTAAATAGGACCAGCGGCCCAGCAATAACCATTACTGGGGCGCTGGCCCTTTAAATCCCGACCAGCCGTCGCTCGCGCGCCAAGGGACCCGGGCCCGCGCCTGGCGGCCGGAAAAGACAGGGGCAGCGTTCACCGGAGCGTGGCTGGTAAGTGCCGGCGCCCGGCGCAGCAGGGAGATGGGCGCGGGCAGCCGCGGCACCCGCGCCGAGAGCCCGGGCAACTGGGAGATGGGCGCGGGCAGCCGCGGCACCCGCGCCAGGAGCCCTGCAGACAGAGGGGACCGCGGGGCGCAGCGGTGCCCGCGGCTCCCATGACAAGTGTTAGCTGATTACTTATTATAAATAATCTACCCACCTGTGTTTTATTATTTTGTACTGTAATTTTTTATTAGGCATCTGAAGGAAGCCTGAGTCAATTTTGTTCATACTGTTTACTATAAAAAAAAAAAAAAAAGTAAATGAAACCACCCTTTAACAGCAACAATTACTAAAGTGTCTAGACAATGACGGTTAATTTTTTTTACATTTTTGTGGTGAAAAATATATTTATTAAAAATAATATTTGGATCTTTTTGTTCTTTTATTCTAGTCTTATATGGAAGATCACTTGAAGAATAAGAATCGTCTGGAGAAAGAGTGGGAGGCTCTATGTGCTTATCAAGCAGACCTTACTGCAACAAATATAGCGCTGAAGGAGGAGAATGCTGCAAAGAACCGATCTCTCTCAGTGGTTGCATGTGGGTATCATTTTGCATTGATGTCTAAACCTGAAATAGCCATAAATATTAAATTTTGTGTCGGTTTATATATATGCTACTGAGGGTGCAGTTGTAGCTGGGCTCGAGTGCCGATGCAGATTTAAAGCTCTTCTGCCAAACTAAAAGCCAGTTTGATACTTGGTAGGTGGGACACACTGGTACAGATTTGGCATTGGGACTGGAGAGGTTAAAGTTACTCCTCTGGAGTTCGAGTTTCCTAACTGTTTGCTTTAGAACATACTGTAAGTGAAATCATTAAGTCAACTTTGCATGCAATCTCTATTTAGATGTAACCCATAACATGATGAATATATAGAATTTGGCCGATGTTATTTCTTAGACTTAAAAAGAATTAGTAAAAAAGTCCAAATTTTGCATTCCTTACAGTTATACTGTAGTCTACCTTTAGTGACTCTTATCTAGTGTTTATTCTTTCTCAAATTGGCCGCAAGTATACAGAGATTTAAAGTTTAGGGAAAATTCCTGAAAAAATGTTTTGATGTTTCGTATCATAGTCCCCAAAGTGTAATAATTGTACAGGCAAGAGCCATCAGCCTTTCTAGACCTGATATGTTTTATGCAACCTCTTCTATTTTGATGCCTTGAGGTAGAAGGTCAGCATGGATGTGTGGGCAATAAATAATCTAATGTTTTTTTGAGTGTGCCTCATTCCAAGCGCAACATTTCTCCTGATTGGACTTTATCCTATTTGGACAGTAACTGGCAATCTGCGAAGAAAACTCTTCTGGACAATGCAGAATAGCATTTAGAGGTGCATAGATTGCAGTCTGTCCAAATATCTTAAACTATGTACAGAATCCTCTGTCTTCCACCTTTATTTTGCTCGACAAACATTACAACATTCACTAAAAATCGAAAAAACTAGATACTGTAAAAACATGTCCTGGCACAGTGTGGTCATGTACTTGGCTTAATGCCTTCTCCAACTGAATGCATATATAGACAGCATAAGGGTATGTTCACACAGCGTTTTTGGATGCAAATTCTGGTCCATGTTGGACCCGAAAGTTGCATCCAAAAAAGTAGCGTTGATCGGATCCAACACGGATCCAACATGCAGCTGTCTGTTTGGCTGCGTGTTGGATGCAGCAGGTTCACACCCTATACTTTATTACAGAGCTCCTGCTGCGTGTTTCGCTTCAAGCATTGACATGTCAATTCTTGGAATGGATCTGAAAGACGGATCCAACAAACGCAAGGTAAACATGCATTGATGATCACTCATGTGAACACCGATGTGTGTTTTACATTGCGAGCAGTGTAATGTCACACTGCTCATTGTTAGTTGCATGTTTGGGTCCATCTAGATGGACCCAAAACGCATCCAAAAGCGTATTTTCACACGGAGCAAACACGCTGTGTGAACATGCCCTAACTAAGTACTTACTGAAAGACTCTGGTAGAATGTTGTAATCAAAAATCTTTTTAGTCTAGAGTAGGGGTGTCAAACTCATTTTTTCCAAGGGCCACATTAGCATTATGGTTGTCTTTGCAGGGATGTTGGAGGGCCTTAGAAAGTGGCCAAGGTGCATGGGTAGTAATGGCAGAGCTGTGCCACCATCTGTGAGTTGTATAACTGAGCGATATGGAGATGCACCTCTGTCAAGTGCTGGATGTGTTCTCTGGTGATAATGGAGAGCCAGTCCTTCTGTATCCAGACCTTGTCCATCCTTGTTATGTTTGAAGAGAACCTGTCACATAGTTTATGCCCCTCTTGCTGAGGGCCGCACAAGCTAGTGTCCGACATGCTTAAATGTGGCAGTTTTCAGCCAGAAAAGAGTCCAGCTTATTCATGAGCCGGGGTTAGCCCCCCCTTCCCAATGCTAGCCTCACCCATGTGACAGTTATTCACATTTCTACCCATTCAAAGTAATTGGTTAATCAGTTGTGAGGTAGGCGGGGCTAGCCTCAGGTGGACGAGACATGAATTAAATGGACTCTTTTGTGGCAGCAAACTGCAGATTTGAGCATTAAAAACTCTGATACTACCCCATCTTACCGAATAAGGGACACAGCGCCGGAAACAGCAGGTGTGCCACTTGATTGTGCTGCCCTCAGCAAGGGGGCATAATCTATATGACAGGTTCCCTTTAAGCTCTGTACAGCCGTCAGTCTCCTTTCTACTCTGCAGAGCTGTCCCTTATACCACAAGTCTGTCAGTCTGACTGAGCACAGCACATTCCCAATGATGTCAGTCAGAATAACCAGGAAGTAACTCAGAGTCTATCCTACTTCCTCTAGGACAGGTTTCTGCTGAGGAAGTAGCCCAGCAGCCATTTTGTTCTTCTATAATGATTATCCCCTAGACAAAACGAGCAGACTTTTCTAATTAAAGGTATTTAGGAATTTGTTCATTATTACATGTAGTTTATCTATTTAGTTTTCTTCTTTTCCCGGAGAACCCCTTCAAGGTCTGGTTCACATCTGCATTTGGCTTTCTGTTGTTCTATTCCATGGTGGAATCCAAAAAAATGGAAAAGAATGGTTAACCAATGATTTAAATGGGATTTTGGGGCTTTAAGTTTGCTTTAAGTTTGTCTCCATTTCATTACTTACTAATATTATTCTTTTTGTCCAAACAGATGATCACAACAGAATAATTCTGAAGGGTGAAAATAGCCACGACCACTCTGACTACATCAATGCCAGTCCCATAGTGAGTATTCACCAGTTCTCTTTTTTATCTTATGTCTTATTAAAAGCGTGGGTTACACTTCTCATGCATATCAGCAAGTCGTCTTGCTGCTCACTCATTGATGGACTTATGAGATGCATAGCTCGCTGAAAGTGTTCTGTCGTGACCTGATTACAGACAGAAATATTAGAGATTAATTTTTAAGTCACGTCTTAATGGGTGTTAAAGGAGGTGAGAAATTGACTTACAGGTTGGCCACCAATAGTTGGCACCAGAGGCAGTTTTTTTCCTTGTGGGGTATACCTATTTTACATATGTTTTTGCAGATAGCATTGCCTTAAAGGGGTTGTCCCATCTAGTTTTTTTCACTCTTCACAGCCTTTTTTAGGTTCACACTTCCTGTGGGCTGGTCTACCGCAGTGACTGACATATCAGCGCTGCTACCTTCTACTATTAACTGAGCCTATTACAGGGACATAACTCGTGGCAGGGTTGTGAAAAATAAATTACACTGTCACGCAGGATATCTGGCTATAAAAGTGAGAGAGCAGAGCTGCATTTGTCAAGAGAGGAAGCTTCTAGTGAGAGAGAAAACTTTATATGCGGCCAAAACAAATTGTTAGCTGCGGAGTGACTCGGTTATCTTTTATTTAATTACAAATAAATGCTCCTCCTGCTGATAAGACACAGCAGGAAGTGATGTCACCAGCCTGACCACTGCTCGAGCAGAGATAGGTGGTTGGTAACTAGGTAAGCTTGTGTACACAAGAAGGATATAAGAACGGCTCTAACACTGAAAGGAAGCAAAATCAGAACAGCAATGTGTTTGGTAAAAATCTTTATTTGCATTTCCCTACATATTTAAATCTAATCAGTGAGATGGAAATACCACTTTAACGAATCCCTAACAACAGGATCAATACCTTCCATCAGAATGTTCATGACAGAAGTCCTTACCTTCCCGGTCATACAATGGAGGAGATGTAATAACCCAACTATATAAAATGTGCAAGCAATTGATTTACTAGGTTTTTTCCCTAGAAGAAATATGACGAGGAACACCACCAGGTACAACCTAGTATTGTTCAGTTACATATGCTGGACTTGTGTACCTGTCCCATCTTTTTCAAGGTCAACCACATTTGGGCTCCTTGTGGACATTGAGGTGGGCAGCCCAGGTAGGAGGCAGGGGCAAGAGGTTCTCTGTTAATTTGAGCAAAGGGGGCCATTAACCCCCGACCCTTGCAGGTGCCCGTGTTCCTGGAGGGTTGGAGAAGGTTTGCTGCTGGACCCTTTGCAAAGTCTGCAATAGACCCTATATTTGTGCACTTTTTGTGTGATATGTTTCTATTTTGTTATACACTTGGTTGAAGAAAGCATTTACTTGGACAAAGAATAGTATTTAATATTCTTTGCCACATGGGTGGCCATCTTCCCTTTGTAAAATGTAGATGATAGAAGTGCTGGTAGTATATCTCCAGCGTGTTCCTCTAGCAACTCTATATTATAGTAGGTAGATAAAGAGCATGATGCATGTCATCTTTTGGGCAGAGACTACCAAGGGAGCTCAGGCTTGTGTCAATCACTTATGGTGTCTGCAGGATACGAATAGTGAACAAGTACAATGGGAAACCATACAGTATCCTACAATGTGTCATAAATGTTCTTGATTTCCTGGCTTGTTATATGGTATGAGCACTGTATCATACTGCACAACCTATTCAAATTAAAAATGCATGCTGCTAAGAGGTTACCCAGCACAAATCAGATGGTACGTCTATGTCCAGCCTATAGAATTGAATAGGTCCTGTCACCAAACCATTTTTCTGAGGATCAGAGACTCTAGAAAGCCTCTGGGACCACCCATAGATTTAATCCCATTGTGTTTTTCTCAGCACTGAAAGTCATCAATCTAGCTACAGCTGTTACTTTGAAGCCACAAAGAACTTAATCAAGAAATTCCAGTAGTTTAAGAAAATCTGCTATTGTTAAATACAGCAGGCAATTCATGTTCAGAAAGCAAATACTAACTGCTTCCAGGTTACCAGATACACTACTTTCTTACAGATAATACTTCACCTCACAAACTGCCTTCCTTAACTATGCCCATGACATTGCCATTTTAAAAGAGCAGTCCATCCTTTTTTTGTCCAGGTGTAATTTTTAGTGACACCTTTAAGAGATTTTATGAGTTTACACGGCATCTTTTGGGCATGTAGCGGCACGCACAGTACGTGCCGCTATACACTGGGTGTTTTAGAAGCACGCACTGGCCAGCGCATACTTCTAAAATGCTCTGTGCTGGATCCCATAGACATTTTTTGGACAGGCAATCATAGTTCTCACTGACAGCTATGAATTACCATAATTACGGGACGTAATTCAGGTGTATTGCATTGCAATTACATGCCGAATTATGCCCTGCAAAGACGTCGTGTGAACATACCCTTAGCTTTCAACATGAAGGGACAGTTAAATGAAGACTTTTTCTAAATACATCACTCAATAGATTTTAGTTTAGTCATGAGATATTTCATGTGCTCTGAGTGCACACAGGTTTCTTTGATTACCTCAACATAACTCTGTTATTTGATTAGAGCAGAGAGCTTAGAGTAGGGAGTGACGTCACCCCATGGATAGACTGAGTTTTGGAGTTAACTAATTATCTGTAATAAGATTACAGATAAGTCATTGTTTTCAGTCCTCACAGCACATGCAGAGGTAACATCTCCTGCCCGTGTCAGTGTAATGGCTCAGCTACCAGTATTTTATAATTTTTTTGCATTTTTTGGGAATGGTTTTTGCCGTTCCCCTATTACAGTGGTCAGTACATTTTACACCGTAAAACTGAGCAGAAAAATGTACATGTTCCAAGTTTTCTAGCTGGTTTTTGAATTTGAAATCCGATCGTCAGACAATCTGAGCTGTGCAGACTACTGCTCGGATTTTCTATTGAAGTCTATGTTGATGGCTGACAGTCACTTTTCAGACTGTTTCAGAATCCAAAAATCAACTGAAAAACCATGCCGTGTGGACATACCCTAAAATTGCTTGTAACTCAGTGAAACAGCCTTGTGAAAAAACCCCTCTAAGTTCTTCTAGTTGCACTGCATGCAGATGCTAGATCCTAATACAAAAGCTTTACTGCTTAATCACAAGTGATGACACATGTTGCTGTATATCATGATGCCATCTCTGGATCTGAGGAAGAAAGCAGCAGCAAGGACGTTCCTTTTTATAGTAGGGATGGCAACATATTTTTAATCTGCTTTAAAGTTTCTTTTCATGTTTGGGGGCAAAACTGTTAACTATTTCTTCTTAAATGGGACCCATAGGGTTTGACACATGTTCGACCGAACTTGTGAAACCTTTAGTTTAGGACGTTGTTAACCCAAATTGTTCCTCAACCCCATCCTAAACTATAACTGTAAGATTCTTTCAGAGGTTTTAGTGGTTAACTTACTGGTAAGATGATGTGACGCTACTACTGTACAACCTAACTTCTGATCTAACATCCCATTTGACATCACTTCATGTTATTTCAACATAAACTTGACATTATGGTAATTGAAAGAGACATTGGACTGGAAGTTAGGCTGCAATGGGAGCATCGTGTTGCTGGATTGGTAAGTTACACCCAAAAAACCCTTAGGGTATGTTCACGTGTCATCATACAGTGCGTACCTGAGTGCACCGCAAGACGCTAGGAGATATAGAAGTATGCGCTGGCCAGCGCGTACTTCTAAAAACGCGGGGAGGGGAAGGGGGCGGCCGCATTCACTTTTATAATCCCCAGCGCATAAATGTCGGAAGAAGTGACATGTCCCTTCTTTCACTCAGCATTCAATACGCATAGGGGAAGACAGAGGTAATTCATAGCTTTATACGAGCTATGAATTACCGTAATTACAGGACGGATTTCAGGGCGTATTATAGAGCAATTATGCACCGAAGTATGTGAACATAGCTTTAAACAAAAATCAATCCAGGACAAATTTGATTTTGACTCAAATCTGAAGAGTTCTGTTAAATTATAGAGTTGTTAAATATTTGACTGCTGCCCCCACATGTGCAATATCAGAATAGGAGGTCAGAATGGGAGTTAAAAAGATTCCCAACAGTATACATTTGTCCTGGAATTCCCTCAGCATTATAAGGTTAGAAATTACTGACCTATACCATAAAAACATATCAATGTATAATGATATATTAGCATCTAGCATCACTGTGATGGCATATATCATTACACCTCCTCACCACCTGTTTACAGCAAGACTCATCACATCTGTAGGCTTTGGTGGTCCCTGGTAAACTTTCAACAAGCCTAAAAGGGTGTTCCCACCATGCCCTTAAATGGCATATTGATTGGATATGTCATGAAAATGTGATAAGTATGGGCCCACCTCTGAAATCTGCACCTATCTCAGGAATGGACCCCCAAAAGCCTTGGTTTAGAATGGAGAGTCATTCACAAATTTCTATTCTGTTCTATGGGAGTTCTAAGTGCATCGGAACACACCACTCACCTGGACTGAGAACTTCCATAAAACAGGATGGAGAGTTATGCGGAAGCATAATCAGCTCTCCATTCTGAGCTGAGAATTTTGATGGCCCGTTCCCAAAATAGGTGTGGGTCCCAGAGGTGGGAACTGCACCTATCACACTTTGATGATGACAAAAATAATTTAGTGTGTCATGCTGTATGGTTAGGGAAAAGATAAAATCAAGATATCATCAAAAACGTCCAGATCCATAAAGCAGAACATACGACATGTTTCTACATTTCATCAAATTATAATAGCATAGAAATGTACTACAAGAAAACACAACGGACCTTATGCATGAACACTGTCCAAGACTTGCTTTGTTGCCCATAGTAACCAATTAGAGCTCCCCTTTCATTTCATATAGTGCTCTGAAAAAATTAAAGGGGAGGTCTAATTGGTTGCTATGGGTAACAAAGAAAGTCTAAGTGCTAGATAGTTTTCATACATGAGGCCCAAGAGGTGTGCAATATAATAACATGCATAGAAACCCTTGTCTTACTGGTAATAGTAGTATTATTTTTTTTAATTAAAAAAGTACTTAGAAGCTTATAATATACAGATTTATTGGAAAATACGAAAAGGAGAACACTGAGATACTAGTCTTAGACAAGACATAGTAAGGAAGGGGGTATAGGGTGTCATATAATAATAACATTCTCATAGACTTTGTGAAATCTAAAAAGCATCCCAAAGAGATGAGTCTCTTCCTTAATGGTGGCTGGAAAAAGAAATTGGCTCCTCAGTTCATGGACTTCCCACATGTTATGGATTAGATACCAATGAGATGTCTCTTAAAGGGGTATTCCCATCACAGCAAGTGCTGACAGAAGGGCCAATCACTGTTAAATAAGCAATTTTGAAAATGCATGCTATTATAAAAAATATATCCGCTCTACCTAATATAGACATTTTTTGTACCTTAAACTTGCTCTTTTGTCTCCGTGGTAACCAACCAGCACTGTGGGCTTTCAAAGGTGGCTGGTAATGCAGCGCTTCTGTGATGTTGCCTTTGGCCAGGATAGCAGAGACATCTTGACTTGACTTGTGTGTATCCCCTCCCATTGGCACGGCCAGGCCACAGAATCTTATTCTCAGACAGTCTTTGATAACGCTGCATTACCGGCCATAACTGAAAGCATAAGGTGGTGAGTGACCTTGGAGACAAGAGAGCAAGTTGATGGTGCAAAAAAAAGCCTGTATTAGGTACAGCATACATATTTTTAATAGCATATATTTTGAAAATTGCTTACTTCACACTAATTGTCCGTTTCGGCAGCACTTGCTATGATGGGAATACCCCTTTAAGTGGAATTTCCCTTTAATACCAACTTTTACATGAAAGATTAAACTATGCAAGGTGTCTGATTGAAGAAGTTGTCTTTAGTATTTCTTGCCATAGTGAAACAATACAGAATGAATTGGTTACTGCTTTCATTTAACGTAATGTCAAAGTGATTCTGTGTGTTTCTTGGTTTTTTTGCACCGGCTTATCTTCTAGAATCATTCCTTTGTGAGAAAGCATTTTAATTGCAGATTTGCCTCCATAACTTAATGTCACATTTCCAGGTATTTGCAGTGAGCTGATGTAAATGGGAAGTTGTTGCTATTAGAATTGTGACATTATAGTATTATATTGCACTCCTTTGACCGTGAATAGTTTCATATACAATATGCAGACAATCTCTGTCTACTATAATAGCACGGGCAGGATGACATTTATTTGTGTGTTAATAAGACCACTTAATGGATTGAACTAGCAGTCCTATTTCATTCGCTTCTACATAAAGAACTATTGATGAGCTTGTTATTGACTTGCCATTGATTCTCAAATTGATTTAGCTTTTCTGTGCTTCTAGAAAACCACTCGAGTCACACGTTTATCTCTGATTTATACTCTTCTTGGTTTTTATAAACCCAATTGCACCTTATTTATTGGGACTGTGGTTGATCGCTTCATAAATGAATATTAGAATAGGGTTGGCGCACTACTATAGAATTTTCAATATAGCTTTCAACAACAAACTTTTTTTATATCCCTATGTGTCTTTATAAGTTGAGTTTTAACCAGACTGCTATTGCTCTCTTTTGCACAATAAGGGCTCGTTCACACGGCTTATTTCAGAGCAGATTCACGTCGGATTTTCGATTGTAAATCCGTTCCGAAATCAGTTGAAAATCAGTGTGAAATAAGTGTCACTAAAGTGTGGCACGTATTTCGCGACGGATTTACAATCCCCATTCATTATATGGGGTGAATCCGTCGCGAATTCCAGCTCAATAAGTTACAGGACCATTGTTTTTCCAGCTGTTTTGCAGCCGCAAATCCGCGCCGCAATACGGCATGGAAATACGTGTCGTCTGAACGACGACACGTATTTCCCATTGAAAGCAATATTAAATGGCCCGTTACTTATTTGGAACTGATTTCGGAACGGATTTACCATCGTAAATACGGCGGCAAATCCGTTCTGAAATAAGCCGTGTGAACGAGCCCTAATAGGTAGACTAGTGCTCTGTCACATATTGGGGTACATACAATATCATGATATAATCTCAGTAAGGTCCTATCTATGGTGGGTGCAGTCATGCGTATTGCCTTGGAGGCCCCTAGCTCCCCTGTGTTATAAAAAGGCACTTTAAGTGGCACTTTACAGATTTTGAATCGGGCCAAAGAAATTCAAGCTATGCTAAATGCCACGTCCCGTAGGAATGCATAGAATCACACAATGGGGGCCTCGACAAGGAAAATGTCTCCATTTGCAATGCATGAAAGGTTATAATATATGCCAGAGGTTTCTGGAGATATCTCTGCTGGCACTCCTTTGACTCTTTAAACCCTGCCTAGAGAATGTAGGTCTATATGAGTTATTGTTTTTGATGCTAGAGGCTGCCATAGCTATAAGCAAACTGAAATGTAATCAATTTTCAAATTTAGTTGTGTGTTGCTAGTTGGTTGCCCATGAGTGGGTTATAAATGAGATTTTTAGCATTTATTTATTTTCATAGAAAATGTCAGTAGGTTAGAATAAATTGATTGCCTGAAACTGTAACATATGTTTATAGATTTGGCCTGTGTCTTACTCAATTTTAAATAAGGAATGCATAATACTATATCATTAAAGAGAACCAGTAGCCGTTCCTGGTATGTCTATTTTAGTAAATACTTGTGATACCTGGAGCATCTTTTCTTTTTATTCTGTGTTGAGCTATTTCTCTGTTAGGGTATGTTCACATGATGTACTGCGGCAGCCTGCCAGTCCCATTGACATTCATTACTCGTGGCGCGTGTTCGCCGCAAGTAATTGACACGTCACTTATCTCCCCGCTCGTACAATACGATCGTATTGTACTAGCGGGGAGAGGAGGTGTAATTTTGGCGCACATCTCGGAGGCGTAATTTTGGCGCACATCTTAGACCGCAAATACACGCACCGATATTACCCCATGTGAGCATACCCTTACTCCTCCTACATATGTATTACGGAATCAGTCACCTGGGTGTTATATTTCCGTTTTCAAGAGGTGTTTTCCTGCACATACTGACTTTCAGCACTGATTGGACAACCTATTCTCAACCAAAAAGCTTTATAAAAAATAAAAACACATATTTTATTTAAACTCGGTTAAGATAGAAGAACTGCATCCCGCAGTCTAATATTGTCCCTCTGACGCGTTTCGAGCCAACATGAGCTCTTAATCGTAGTACTACGATGTGATTTTATTTTTCACAAAATTTATCGGATGCTGGATGAAGAAAAAGCTTTTATGTTGAGATTGGAGTGTTCTGTTGTCTCCGGGGTCTAGGAGACCATCCCTGCCCCTACACTACATGGCCATGGAGTAATATTTACACAGCACCGGAGGCGGTAAGAGGGGATAATCTCTCCGCTTATTTTATATATTTCTACTGATCAGACAAGATCAAGCTGTGCAAGAACACACATCCAACTGGTAACACCCATCTAACTGATTAAAAAATAAATTTCTAGAAGGAGTAACAGGGGAACCACACAACATATAGATTTCAGGAAAGATGTTCTAGAATTGTTATTTCCTGGAGAACATAAGTATTTCCTAAAACAGCCATATTAGGAGCAGTTAAAGGGGTTTTGCCACGATCTAATGTTGACGTGGGATTCTCCAAAATGGGTATTTAATCACTTTTCTAAATATATGTCATTAAAGAAAGTGAAGCCTAAGAGATCTACAGCCTGACTAAGATGCCCTTAGTTTCCTGACAGTTTACATTAAACACCACCAGGAGCTGACAGGAGCTGATCTGGCCGCGCTTGCGTTGTTTGCACTTCTTATCTGATGGCAGGGAACATGAACGAGCTTTGAAGGGACTGGGGAGAAAAGATCCTGTCTCTTTTGTATAGAGAATCCACTGGTTGTAATGTTAGCATGCAGACGGTCCCTGCTCAGCCCCCCTCCTTCTCCTCCTGCATCAGTTTGTGAACAAATGAAAGAACGCTGCCTGCTAGGAGCTTATCTTCTCTCCTGAGCAGATAAGAGGGAGAAACAAACCGCATATAGCTTGTGCACAATACAGTTATCCTCTGTGGATTAGACAAACAATGTTTACTCAAATACAGAGACTGAGTATCAGGAACGTGCATGGGAGGTAGTACAATGACATCACAGAGGAGGTACTTGTTTTTTAAACACAGAAACACAATGCCCCTTTTTCAAGCCTCGAGAAGGGAGTATCAGCCTGTTAGGTGAGGAAATCACTTCTTGGGAAAACCCCTTTAAATACTTAAGGAGTCATGTATGAAAAATATGTATGACAACAGGAAAGTCATATCATTACTAAAACTTTAAGTCTTTTTTCTCTTTAGTATGCAGTGTGGCTCAACACCATCTGTTGTATTAGAAAGTGGATTGGGACCCACAAAAGATTAGGGATCTGGTCTACTGGGAACAGTAGTATTGTTTTGGGTCATGGCTATTTATCCTCATGAACCAGAATAAAAAGCTTATATAGTGCAATGCAATGGTAAAATAATTGAGATTTCAGTGCGATATAATGTTGCAGCCTCCCAAAGTGTGCATATCTCTAGGCTCACAGTTATTAATGCTTCTGTGAATTTGACAAAACTACTGGATATGAGTAAATTGACCGGAATACCTTGACCACATCTACTAAAGGTTCATGAAGTGTTTTGCAAACTGTGAATCTCAAACTTGAAAAAGCCGCTCGCTCACATCCACTTCTAACTTAGTAGGCGACAGGTGAGCTTTAATTGTGTCACATCCTACAGAGTGTTTATAGCTTAGCTGTAATTATATTTAGTTCTCGTAAGCAGATGGCATATTTCCTTGTTCTGAATCATTATGTTTGCCACGTTCCAGAAAGCAGTTTTCTGACAGTAGCTGATTATCGCTAAAAGGCGATGAATGGCCTGTTTCTGATGTAACAGATAGCTAAGCTCTCTGACAGCACCGCTCAAATCAGCATTGATTCTCTGTGCGTCTGTCTAGCAGACCATGAATTGCTGGCTCGCTACGTAGCACAGCCGCTCTTCACATTTATATCATTTAAATGACAGCATAATGACATTTCTACAAGGAAACATATGTTCCTTATATGTGCTTTGTACTGAAAAACCTGAATGTGTGTAGGAAAGTATACATACAGTGTGTGCTTAGTATTGCACAATAAGGCAGTAAAATTATTAGACAATGACTATTCACTGAATTATAGCCCACAAATAAAAATGAGGCCCCATTCAAATTATGTCAGGGCATCGGCACAGTTTCTGTTGGGAGACATTTTTCACAGTATCCCGACAAATACCATGAACGAGAAGCAAAAACATTATGGGCGACATGTCCGAAAAGTGGCACATCCATGCCAGTTTTAGGCGCATTAAATCAGTGTAAAGTGCGCCTGAAAATCCGATACTTTCTAAAAACTGGCATCAGGTATACCTTAATGCAGCGAAAAAGGCGCATCGCATCAAAAAAGGCGCATTGTACAACTTGCGGCACATAGCATATCATTGGTAGTATATGTAATGCGCCTATCGCAGCGCATTGACCGATGGAGGCAAATAACATATGTAATGCGCCTCAATAGGCGCATGAAAAAACTTTGAGACTCTCGGTTCACATATTTTGATCAAAAGATGTTTAAGCTGCCCACGACTTTCAACGTGATCTCAAAATCGGGCAGTCCTATCCTATCTTTACCTCTCAATCGAGCCAATCAGGCCTCCCGCTGGGTCACCGACCTCCATTATTCAGAGAGAAAAAATAAAAAACACCCAACCTGCAAAGCTGCCCTTCTTATGACAGCCTGTGAGAGTGGGCGGGGACAGAAACACAAAATGGAAGCACCCCTTCATTCCCATATAGGTTAAAATCAATGTACACCAAGTATAACGTATGTTTCTGCACACAAAAACATCTCTGAAAAAACGTATGCAAACCTGGTGCCACTGGCAGGGCTGCAGCACACATGTATTATAACATGTTACACACACAGACCGCCGCCAGCGGCACATTTCTGCAAAAAGGGCAATACACTAGGTGGAAATCCCTAAAGAAGCATTTATGCTATCTATCATACATGAAAAAACTTTGAGACTCTCGGTTCACATATTTTGATCAAAAGATGTTTAAGCTGCCCACGACTTTCAACGTGATCTCAAAATCGGGCAGTCCTATCCTATCTTTACCTCTCAATCGAGCCAATCAGGCCTCTCGCTGGGTCAACCGACCTCCATTATTCAGAGAGAAAAAATAAAAAAAACACCCAACCTGCAAAGCTGCCCTTCTTATGACAGCCTGTGAGAGTGGGCGGGGACAGAAACCCAAAATGGAAGCACCCCTTCCTTTCCATATAGGTTAAAATCAATGTACACCAAGTATAACGTATGTTTCTGCACACAAAAACATCTCTGAAAAAACGTATGCAAACCTGGGTGCCACTGGCAGGGCTGCGGCACACATGTAATTATACATGTACACACACAGACCGCCGCCAGCGGCACATTTCTGCAAAAAGGGCAATACACTACGTGGAAATCCCTAAAGAAGCATTTATGCTATCTATCATACATGAAAAAACTTTGAGACTCTCGGTTCCGAAAAGTGGCAAATCCATGCCAGTTTTAGGCGCATTAAATCAGTGTAAAGTGCGCCTGAAAATCTGATACTTTCTAAAAACTGGCATCAGGTATACCTTAATGCAGCGAAAAAGGCGCATCGCATCAAAAAAGGCGCATTGTACAACTTGCGGCGCATAGCATATCATTGGTAGTATATGTAATGCGCCTATCGCGGCGCATTGACCGATGGAGGCAAATAACATATGTAATGCGCCTCAATAGGCGCATTGCACGACGCAGGTGCACAGCGCACAATACTTAGGCGCATTACAAAGTGACGTGCCTGGCGTATAATGCGCCTAGTTTTAGTGTACGACAGTTCATTTAGAACAAGAATACGGCATCAAAAGTGGTTTTGGCGCAAAATAGACCAAACAACTGACGTGTTGGGACATGTCGCCCTATGTGAATGGGCAATATATGCATATATACAAAGAGATAAAGAGATGTCAGCTTCATACCGATATTTTGGAATAGAGTTACAATGTTATGTTTTTCCAATCAATTTCTATATAGGCATCCACTGTGGTTTTGAGCTATGTACTAATATGGTGGTTCCTTCAACATACAATATTAATTGCTCTGGGTACAACCATTGTAGGTTGAAACCATAACTTTATGGCAAACTGGCAATTGGTTCTGAAGTCCCAAAATGTCACCAACGTGATGCAAAAAGACTGTCTTCGTTGCCCATAGCAAGCAGAGCTCAGCTTTTATTTTTTAAACTGCCCTTGGAAAATGAAAGCTGAGCACTGATTGGTTGCTATGAGCAACTAAGACAGTCTTATGGTTAGACAGTTTTGATAAATGAGTCCCAATGTAACAGAAAAAAAGAAGAAAATGGTAGCACCCTCACCCAGTGCCCAAAGGAGCCGCTGCTCATGGCATGTGTAGAGAACAGTACAGGACAGTACCGCACTGTACTGTAAAGAGGTGCTAGTAGATCTCTAATTACTGCCTGCACTTCAATAACATGTGTAAAGTGCAGTGCAGAACATGTAGTACTGCACTGTACTATAAAGAGGCGATACTAGACCTCCAATCACTGCATGCACTTCACTAAGGGTGCTTTCACACAGAGGTTTATTTGGTGCGTTCTTGATGTCTTTTTGGTGCATTTTTTGCAGAATTACATAGTGAGGTTCAGGTTGAGGGGAACAAAGGAACAAAGGTTCAGGTTGAGGGGCACCTAGGGAATAGTGACCATAATATAATAAATTTCCGTTTATCCTTCAATAGAGTTTTTTGTCAAGGAGCCACAAAAAACACTGAATTTTAGGAAGGCTAATTTTATTCTGCTTAGGGAGGCCCTAAACCGTATTGACTGGGACAATGTGTTTAAATATGGCAGAACAAATAATAAATGGGACATTTTTAAAAACATCCTATGCTCTAACTGTGAGAGGTACATACCTTATGGTAATAAAAAAATTAGAAACAGGAAAAACCCAAAGTGGATCAACAGAGATGTAAAGGAGGCAATAAAAAACAAAAATAAAGCGTTTCAGCTACTAAAACAGGAGGGCAGTGAAGAGGCACTAAGAAGCTATAAGGAAAAAAATAAAGTGTGTAAAATAAAGATAAAGGAAGCAAAGCTGGAGACGGAAAGACATATTGCTATAGAAAGTAAAACTAACCCCAAAATATTTTTTAACTATATAAATAGTAAAAAGATTAAAACAGAAAATGTTGGCCCTTTGAAAAATACTGAGGGAGAGACAGTAGAGGGCGATGAGAAAAAAGTAAACCTATTAAACACTTTTTTCTCCACTGTATTTACCGAGGAGGATGAGCTTCCTGTTGAACAGAGAGATGTGGTAAACTCCAACGTAAAAGTTTCTTGTCTAACCCAGAAAGAAGTGCAGCTCCGCCTTAGGAAGATTAAAATAGACAAATCCCCAGGTCCAGATGGCATACACCCACGTGTCCTAAGAGAGTTAAGTGATGTCATAGAAAGGCCCCTATTCTTAATATTCATGGACTGTCTAATAACGGGGTATGTCCCAAAGGATTGGCGCATAGGAAATGTCGCGCCAATATTCAAAAAGGGGTCAAAAAGTGATCCAGGAAACTATAGGCCGGTAAGCTTAACCTCTGTTGTAGGTAAAATGTTTGAAGGTTTTCTCAGAGATGCTATCCTGGAGTATCTCTTTGAAAATAAACGTATAACTCCGTTCCAGCATGGGTATTATGAAGGATCGGATCCTGTCAACTAATCTCACACTTCTATGAGGAAGTCAGTGCTAGACTGGACCGGGGTGAGCACTGGATGTCATATATCTAGATTATTTCTAAAGCATTTGATACGGTGCCACATAAAAGGTTTGGTAAATAAAATGAGAATGCTTGGACTGGGGGAAAATTGTTGCAATGGGTAAGTAACTGGCTCACTGATAGAAAACAAAGGGTAGTAATTAACGGTACATACTCTGACTGGATCCGCTGTTACTAGTGGGGTACCACAAGGGTCATATTGGGCCCTATCCTCTTTAACATTTTCATTAATGATCTTACACAGGGAATACACAGTAGAATATCGATCTTTGTAGACGATACTAAGCTCTGTAAAGTAATCAACACAATAGAGGATAATATGTTATTACAAAGGCATCTGGATAAGTTGGAGGCCTGTGCAGGGAAATGGCAGATGAGGTTTAATACAGATAAATGCAAGGTATGCACATGGGGAGGAAAAATCCATTACATGATTACATGTTAAATGGAAAAACACTGGGTAAAAGTGACATGGAGAAGGACTTGGGAATCCTGGTGGACAGTAAACTTAACTGTAGCAGCCAGTGTCAGGCAGCAGCTGCCAAGGCTAATAGGATCATGGGATGTATTAAAAAGGGCATAGAGGCACATGATGAGAACATTATTCTCCCATTATACAAGTCACTGGTTAGACCACACATGGAATATTGTGGTACAGTTTTGGGCACCAGTGCACAGGAAAGACATTGTAGAGCTTGAACAGGTACAAAGGCGGCAACAAAAATAATAAAAGGACTGGGTGGACTAACAGTACCCAGAAAGATTAGCAAGATTAGGGTTATTTATTTTAGAGAAAAGACGGCTTCGGGGGACATAATACATATGTTTAAATACATCAAAGGTCAATATAGAGATCTCTCCCAAAATTTAATTTATACCCATTGCTGTATCTAGAACAAGGGGGCATCCTCTATGTCTTGAGGAACGAAAGTTTCTACATAAACATAGAAAGGGATTCTTTACTGTAAGAGCAGTGAGACTGTTGAACTCTCTGCCAGAAGGACTTGTCATGGTGAATTCAATAACGGAGTTCAAAAAGGGTTTGGATGCATTTCTGGAGCGTAATAATATAACAAGTTATAGTGTCTAGGATTCTGGAGAGGGGTCATTGATCCAGGGATTTTTCTGATTGCCAGATTGGAGTCCGGAAGGAATTTTTCCCTAAAATGAGGACAATTGGCTTCTACCTCATTGGGGGTTTTTGCCTTCCTCTGGATCAACACCTTAGCATAGCAGTCTTGTCTTTTTTCGGCCTTACAAACTATGAAACTATGATTATTGCTGTACATTTCTGCAAAAACAAAAAACGCATAACTAAGCGCCAAAAAAGTGTCAAGAATGCACCAAAAACACTCCAAGTGAAAGCACCCTGAAACAGAGGTTTACCAGTAAAATGTTCATGATAAATTGACTGGCTCTTCCATCAATTACATGTGCGGCAGATCAGCAGTGTCTGGGACATCGCATGGTGAGTGTAGTTTAAAAATGTGATGTGCCAGAATAGATCATTGGGTGCTGAAAATATTGTAACCATAGTCCATTGTAACTTGAAGGACCACTGTATAGATTTAGACCTATGGTCATGACTGTCAAATATAATGTGGTGGCTCTTAAAACATTCCAGGCTGTAAAGAGGTTGACTCTAGTGCTATTCACTGGAAGTACGAAAAGGGTGTACAGAAATGACGATTGTATCTCACATTTTGTGTCCTCAAAGCCATCAGATGCATTTACATAGCTTGCATTGGTGTGGTTTATTTGTTAGTCTGGAGTCCTATGGTGATGACAAAACTGTTGCAGCCATTGTCCTAATGCTAATGAGTTTGGCAGTGAAATCACGATTTCTCTAGCAAATTTGTATGTCCATTAGTGGCCACAGTCTTGTCCGTGCAGCGCTGCTGCACCATGGAACCCCATCCAAGGGCCAATTTTGATGTAATGCACCAATGTTATAATACATTTAGTACATCCTAGGTGAGTAGTAAGTAAACATCCATATAACAACTACAACATCCAGACCTGGAGGTTGGTTGACCTGAGCTTAGATCATTGTAGGGTTGTGGGATGATTTAAGTTAAATTCTGTACTAATGCATGGATTGCAGGTTGTGTGGTCATAATCCCAGTTTCTAAAACCAGTCCAATGATGTCTCCATAGACCTCTATAATACAACCACACACAAAAAACATATTAAAACCTTTGGTTTGCCTGCACTTTGCCATGATTGACAGCCACTGTAGATCTAGTTAGTCATTCTGAAGGGAAATTGCGACACCCTTAGGTTCATGCTGGGCCCTTTTATTCAATGGAGGGGAAATAGTGTTTTTTAAGTTAAAATACTAGTGACAATGTAAAGTAAATGTACAGCATGAAATATATAAGCTGTACTTATTCCTGGAAAAAGAGCCATCATTCTTGTGCTTTTCCATAACATTATTCTGTTTCTACATAAATTGCAGTTCATGGTAAAGTATATGGCAGTATATCAATTCAATTACAGAATAAATCAAGAATGCTTTCCTTGCCGCAAAAAGTTATTATCTGATAGGCTACACACTGAATTCTCCAGGACACTTGAATGTGCTGTTGAGGCAATACAGCCTTGTGACTTTGTTTCTCTGTACAAGTATACGCATTGAAGACATTTTCTAGATCTGAGAAGTTTATGACCAATAAATAAAAACAATTATAAGAAAAAGGTCATATTTTAGTACATGAAATTATCCATTGTAAACTGCCACTTTAATCATCTGTGCTGTTTAGTCTCATGATTTCATCCTCCAATGACGAGATGGGAGGATTAGAAAGCAAAAATATGATAAAATAAAATTCTGCTACACTCTCCGATATCAGGTCAGGGGGGATCTAATGCATGTTTGCCTCCTCTTCACAGCATAGAAATAAGCCTCTTTTGCTAATTTTGTAGTGCTTGAGGAGAAAAAAGTCCTGCACAAGTTCTGATATATTCACCCGGTATTTGGACACTGTTTGGACCCTGATTTTTCAGTGCCAAAAACAGCAACAAAACCTCGCCTGAAACACGCTTCTTCAGAAGAGGTTTTAGATGCGTTTCTTAGCGTGTTTTGACACGCTTTTGGACGAGGTTTTCAACACTGTTTTCACACATGCATATTGATAGCCAGGTCAAAATCCACACTGGAAAATGCTCACTAAACACATCAAAAACGCGTCTAAAAATGCGCTGAGCTGTTGGATGAGGTTTTGAAGCTTTCCACTGATTCCTATGGGGATTTTCAGCTCTGAAAATGCTTCGAGAATTGACATGAAGCTACTTTTCAGCATCCAAAATAGCTTCTAAAGAAGTGCCTAAAACATGCATAAAAACCTTGTCGTGTGTAAACTACAGTGCTGTTTTACATAGAAATCAATGAAAAAGAAACTGGGGCCTTTTTTTGATGCTGTTTTGAGAGCGGAAACGCTCCGAAAGCCACTCTGAAAACATCATCAAAAACAGTCGTGTGAACATACCCTTAAAGAAAAGATGGAATCAATCTGTGCAGAGAACCCTCAAGCACAACCATATGGACCTAAATGAAAGATACTGATAGTCCTGATACTATTGATGACCTGCTATGATTAGGCTATGTTCACACGGCTTATCCACGGCGTAATTGCGGGGATGGATTTCGCCAGCGATTACACCGTGTGCTGTACAGCGGGGGCGGCGTATTGTGCGAGCGGGGAGAGGAGATGGAATCCATAGTTCTCTATGAGAACGAATGGCATTACCTAATGGACTCGGGAGCGGATTCAGCCCGTAATTCCGCGCCACGCCGTGTATTACGGACTGAAATCTGTCCCAAAATAAGCCGTGTGAACATAGCCTTACTCTCGTTCAGGTCTTCAGCAGTTTTTGTTTAGTATACTATTTACTGCAGTGTTATCTATCATCTCTCCATCGGCAAACGTTTAAGACTGGGTGAGAAAAAACTGCTTCCAAGCAAGAATGCTTTCAAAAATCAGAATGTGTTAATAAGTTCATGTTTATCAAATTAACAAATGTGAATTACTAACAGACAAATTAAAATCAGATCGTTATTTAGGGTATGTTCACAACGGTGTGTGTATCAGGTTGTGATCCTGTTTTAGAATGCGTGTTTGGATCCATGTTTCGGACACTAAGCAGTGACCAAAGACACGCATCTAACAATGTGCAGTGTGATTCACCCATTGCTTCAATGTAAAATGCATCTGCCGTTCAGACGAGTGATCGCCGATGTTTTTTTACATCGTTTTGTGATGCTTTCGGATCCTCAAATAATTGTCATGTTCATTCTTGATCCTGAAAGGGCGCTGTACATTTCAGGCGGGTACATAAATAACATTGGTCAAACAATTACAAAGTGACAATAAGTGACTAACAACTGGTACAGAGGGAGAGAGGTCCCTGCCCGCGAGGGCTTACAATCTACAGGGAAGGCAAAGTGTGTTCAATCCAAATGTTAACTTTATTTTCTCTTATGTTCATTTACGTTGCATTTTGTTTATTGATAAAAATAAACTATTCACTTCCATTTCTGAGAAAACTCTTACTTTACAGCATTTTTTCCATTTCTGCCTAAAACTTTTGCACAGTACTGTATGCCTAGTGAATTATACATGGTTTTTCAATTTATATTTCATTTTTCATGATATTTATTGAGATTTCAATTCTTTCCAGATGGACCATGACCCAAGGAACCCAGCCTATATTGCAACTCAAGGACCGCTCCCCTCAACAGTAGCTGATTTCTGGCAGGTACAAGATTCACTTATTTATTTTGTAGCCATTTATAGTTACTTTCTTTAATTGCAGAATTCTCATTATTAAATAAAGAAAAAAATATTAGGATTACTGTAGCATTTAAGAATATGTCCTTTTTTTATAACTGTTTTTTATTAGAAATTTTTTGAAATAAACATTATACATAAAAAAGGGAGATTGTGAATCATGCATAGTTGACAATCATAACATCTGAATCAAACAACGATACACATCAGCAGTCAGTGCTGATGATATCTTATAAACCGATCAAGAATATGTCCTTTTAATGGACACTATGAAGGGAATAGACCGGCTTCCAAAACTCTTATGGAAATCTTAGGTCCCACAGAGATAGTGGTCAGCCACATTACAGTAGTATTTATACTGTGCATCCTCCATAACCAACTAGACCTCGACTTCTACTGAATCCTGCTGTAGCTCTGTGTGTTTCCAATTATTTTTAGATTTCTTATGAATTTGACATAGAAAAAATTGTAGTAATCTAAGGTAAATAACGCCTTAAATCAGCACCATATGGAGCACCATATGGCAGCACTATGCTTCCATATAACAGAGCTTAAGCATCCCTGGGTGCCTCTATACTACTGTGTGTCCTTTTGCTACAGGTAAAATTAATTGTCCATTGATTTCAGCTTAGCAGGGGACTGTGCTCTAATAGATTAAGGGCCTGAGTGAGGGAGCCTTTTCTATTAGCTAAATGTGCCCCTACCCCCATATGTATAGTGTGTAATTGGTTACAGATCAGCGTTTCTGTAGAATATTGCGCATATACTGCAGAAGAGGAGAAATACTTGTGCTATAAAGGTTCACGCACTATTCAGAGATTTACCTTTTTCCACTCTTCATTGCCTGTTATGGTTGAAATAAACATGGTGGATCTGCAGAAATTGATTGCACTGCTATGTATAGAACTTATAAAGCTACATGGGCACTGCTTATCTTAGGAAGAAAAACAGGTGCCCTCAGAAATGCCAGTCTACCCTCACTGATCTTGGGTTGTCAGTGGATTCTGCCAAAAATGACTCTATATTCCCATATCACTTGGATCATATGCTTCAGATGAAAGAAAATGTGGCCTCATCTATCAAAACTGTCTAACAGTAAGGGTATGTTCACACAGCTTTTTGGGTCCGTGTAACATACGTGTTTGGATCCGTGTGTTGGACCCTAAACGGACCCAAACACACATCTAATAAATAGCAATGTGATTTACATTGCTTTTAATATGAGACACACATTGGCGTTCACACGAGTGATCGCTGATACGTGCCTCACTGCATCTTTCGGATCTGTCTTTTGGATCCGTTCAAAGAACTGACATGTCAATTCTTGGTCCGAAAGACGCAGCAGGAGCCGTATTTTAAACTATAGGGTGCGATCCTGCTGCATCTAACACGTATCTAAACAGGCAGCTGCATGTTGGATACGTTTAGGATCCAATCGCCGCTGCGTTTTTGGATGCGATTTTCAAATCTAAAACGGATCCGAAATTGGATCCAAAAACGCTGTGTGAACGGCCCATAAGACTATCTTTGTTGTCCATAGCAACCAATCAAAGCTGATAGTAACCAATAAGCACTTAAAGGGGTTGTCTCACTACGAAGATTATAATTGAAAATGTGGGGACCAAAAATCTAAGGATGTACTCCTTGGTTACTATTGGCAAAGTGCTAACGGTTTTAGAGAACGGGCTGGATTACTTGTGCTTAGCAACGGTGTTTGTTTACTGGTCAGGGAAGCATTCTGTCCTGCCCAGGTCGTGCACATGCAAAGGAAAGCCAGTTAAGAGGAGGGGCAGGGATGTGTGTATTGGCAGGCAAGGAGGAGAAGCAGTGAGAGTATACAATACACACAACCCCCCTGCATGTCCTCTCACTGCTTCTCCTCCTTGCCTGCCAATACACACATCCCTGCCCCTCCTCTTAACTGCCTTTCCTTTGCATTGCACGACCTGGGCAGGACAGAATGCTTCCCTGACCAGTAAACAAACACCGTTGCTAAGCACATGTAATCCAGCCCGTTCTCTAAAACCGTAGCACTTTGCCAATAGTAACCAAGGACGTACATCCTTAGATTCTTGGTCCCCACATTTTCAACTTCATAGTGAGACAACCCCTTTAAGTTTAATTTTTTAAACTGCTCTAGCAAAATGAAAGCCGAGCGCTGATTGGTTGCTATTGGCAACAAAGACCTTTTCACTGTTAGTTTTGATAAATGTGACCCATACTATACTATTTTATAAGTAATATGGTATGACCCATAGAATACAGTAAGGGCTCGTTCACACGGCTTATTTGGGCGCTGATTTCAGCCGTACTGCGCGCCGTATTTGCGCTGCAGCACAGCTAAAATCCGTCTCTGTCATTACGGTAATCCACTGCTCTCATAGAGAACTATGGATTCCGTCTCCTCCACGCTCGGCGAATCCGCTGCGGGGGGGGGAGAAAGTGACATGCACATTATTTACGCCGTGTACGCGCCATAAATAATGCATTGTCTATGGGGCCAGCGAGCTGCCGCCCCCGCTGTGCCCCCGCTGCACGGCAGCCAGCGTAATTGTGGGGCGAAATCCGTCCCTGCAATTACGTCGGCAATAAGCCGTGTGAACATTGCCTAAATGATAACAGGGTTTTGATACCCCAATATGAAAAACCCTCTACCATCTACATATGCAGGGATATGATGTTCTGGAGTCTCCCTTTAAGAGTTTTCAGCTGGAATTACTCCAGCCTATAGTCAAGATGTAAAAAATCTTCCCACAACAGCAGAAGGTGAATAATAAATGACAAGCGTCTGCTGGGTATGTGCTTGTCTGCAGCTGTTGTATTGCTTCAAATGTTTGTATGTAAATGCAGGATATTGAGGTTGATTTTGTGGGTATTGAGTTTGTCTTTATAGAAGTGGACACACAACAAACTGCAGAATGTTTCAAGGTCTTATAAATAATACAGAACTAACATGGGACTCCTGCTTCAATGCCGTATTTATGTCTGTCACATATATTGACATGGAGAACCTCATACATAAGATTAAGTAACCAGCTCAGTATCTAATAGTGTAAGATTTCTGGTTCTTTTAGCTTGTTTCTTTCTCAGACAAAAAGTGCTCAGCATTGAATCCCAGAGCTACTACAAAGAGCTACTATTCTAATACATTTTAGTTCAGCTCACTTGGATAAGTGCAGAGCTGATATTGACGACATCACAGATAACCAAAGTGATAGATTAAAGGTCATTGCCGATAGCCCATTGCACCATCCACATTATTATTGAAGTGCTCTCTTCTTTATTTTTGGATATCATTTGGACCTTTGGCCAGGGTCCTTTGATTGCTGCCACTCTCACTTTGGGCTACATGTATGAGAACTGTCTAGGTCTAAAACTCACTTTGTTGCCCATAGCAACCAATCAGAGCCCATAGCAACCAGTCAGCGCGCCCCTTTCATATAGTGCTCTGGAAGAATGAGACGTGTGCTCTGATTGGTTGCTATGGGCAACAAAGTGAGTTTTAGACCTAAACAGTTCTCGTACATGTGGCCCTTTGTATTTTGAAGTGCTGCTCTATTCTCTATTTTTCATGTATGTATATACATACCGTATTTTTCAGGCTATGAGACACATTTTTTTAATCATAAAAATTGGCTAAAACTTTATTGCATCTTAAAGTGTAAATGTTCTTTTAAGCCCCTTACCAACATTTGATGAACAGTTATGTCAGGATGTTTGTAAGGGAGCGTTCCCACGGCACTGACTAAATACCGGTCGGATTTTCCGACTGGTATTTTGTGTTTTTTTGGCATGTAGGAGGACGACTTTTGTCTGCAGTTTCTGGATTCAAGCCATCCCTCTTCACACCCACATGTTCACATTCTGCCCGAAAACCAGGCGGTAGAATGAACACGTTCTAAGTTTTTCGGAAACGCCGACGGTGCCAAAAACCATCCGTTAGAAAATCCGTTCAGTGGGGAGTACTGCACAGATTTTCTATTAAAATCTATGGGAGCGTTGCTTGTCAGTTTTCAGTCGGTTTCTAAGGGTATGTTCGCACGATGTACTGCGGCGCTAATACGCATGTACTCCCGCGGCGTAGGGGGGAGAGGGGGCCGGCAGCCATTGACATTCGTTACTCGCGGTGCGTATTCACCGCAAGTAATTGACATCTTACTTATCTCCCCGCGCGTACACTACGATCGTTTTGTACGAGTGGGGAGAGGAGGCGTAATCCATAGTTCTCTTCGCATCTCACCCGTATTAGAGCGCACATACACGGCGAAATGCGCGCTGAAATTACCCTGTGGGAACATACCCTAAAACTGCAAACCGTCTGAAAAACCGACCAATAACCCTTGTCGTGGGGACAGGCCCTAATGGTGTATGAAGCAAACAGTGATGACTCCATACATGGCAGGTAATGACTGTTAGCTACAGCTCAGAGCTGCCACGAGCAGCCGGGAATGGAGGTAACACTAATACTGGCCTTTTAATCCATTAAATGCCACCATAAACTCAACAATAGCATCTTGGTTAAAAGATCTATTACACCTATTACAATAATAGTACATCCTGATGTTGGTAAGTTCCTATGTAGCGGGCTTACTTGATAATCCTACTACAAAGGAGGCTGAGGTCAACTGTTACAGCAGAGAGTGGAGCCGGCTCTGTTCCCTGCTGTTTAACTCTCAGATGCTGCAGCAATTGCAGCCACGGTCTAAATGGATGAGAAATGTTCCCATGCACTGTTCCTCAACCCCCCCAGCGAGATCGCAGGTGCCCAATCTGTCAACATAGCGGCTGGAAGCCTTATGAAGGCTATTATAGCCTCCATGTTTAGCTCTCTATTACTCCGTGCTCCATTTAACAAGTAATAGAACTGCCATCTTTGTACACCATTCTGCATTGTTCACACAATGCAGAAGGGTGTACTGACGATTATACCCACTATTGGTAAAGTACCTTAGGAGGACTTAATGTTAATGTAGGAGGAATTAATGTAGAAAAAAGTTTTAAAAGTATCCTAAAAACGCTGGAGAGGCTCACGATCCATTGAAAAGTGTTGAAACAAGAACACGAGTCACTCCTCTTGACTTTCGTGTTCTCGTTTCAACACTTACAATGGATCGTGAGCCTCTCCAGCGTGTTAGGATGAGAACATGGAGGTCAAGAGGTTCGGACCAACAGTGAGCTTCAGTGTGGCAGAGGTGGGGGACAACTAGGTACATGTCATTTTTCATTCTTGGACCAACCTGACCCCAGTGTAGTATATATGTTTTTTTTACTGGACAACCCTTTTATATCTTATTCAACTGAAAATTACAATGGACTCAGGTTACTAGCAGCTGACATCAAGAATACTAGATCCGTGTACAGCAGCTCATAACGATACCTTAGAAATACAAGAAGTGCAAGTCATTATTTAAATAACTGTATTTTAAGTCATTTATATTGCAGCTGCTTCTTGAATATATGCAATGAGACAATTGTAGAGAAGAATGGCATATTCATGTAGTAGAGATGAATTTTGCACATTTCATTGCAATATCTGAAAACTAGACTGCATTATTACAATGCACAAAATGATGCCGAATGACAAATTCAACTCTACTACATCCACAGCTTCAAATTGTAATTAAGGTCTTAGAACTTTTCCTATAGAAGAACCAAATCATAAGGTTGCTGTTTAGGATATATGCCCTGATTCTTCCTAATGCTGCTTTTCTTAATATTACACAAACCCCATATCAAAGGTCTGGATTCTGTGGCATTTGCCTTCTGCTCATGCTGGCAATTTCCACAAAGAGAAAATATTTAAATCGCATATTTTCTAAATGCTGCGTTGTGCTTGGGGATTTGGAAGCAGCTGCAGAGAAAAAGTGTCTAATGAAAATGAAATTTGAATTTGCACTGAATGGAATGAGTTTTGATTGTGCGTCTGAGTGCTGTAATTACACGTGTCACGCAGTAATTAAGCGGTTGCAGTGTGGCCACGGTGTGAATCTCTTTTGTCTGCAGATGGTATGGGAAAACGGCTGCGTTGTAATCGTGATGTTGACATCACTCGCAGAGAATGGAGTCAAACAGTGTTACCACTACTGGCCCGACGAAGGCTCTAACCTCTACCACATCTATGAGGTATTTATCTTTCACTGCTGTCTCTATAAAATCATGTTGCAATCAGAGCTATTTTTTCATGAACCTAAAATTTAAAAAAAATGAATGAGAAAATGAAATATTTTATTACATGGTGTATGCAGCTCCTAAGAAGAGCTATGTGTCTCCAAACAAAATCTGTGCATTGTTTGATTCTGTCCCAAAAGCCTAGATTATCTGCCCTCTCTTCTTTTGTTACTAGGTTAGCACAAAGGAAGAAGAGGGGAATGTTTCAATGCTCTAAAATCTGTAGAAATTGTAATGATTATAGACGTGAGGAAAATGCATAAAAACTAGAACAAAATATATATACCATAGATAGATAAATGTAGAACATAGAAATAAATATGAGGTGATAGATATATAGATGCTTAACAAATACAGAAAAAGAAAGATATGAGGTAATAGATAAATGTAGAATATAGAAATAAACATGAGGTAATAGATACTTAAAAATACAGAAAGAGAAAGATATGAGGTAATAGATACTTAAAAATACAGAAAGAGAAAGATATGAGGTAATAGATAAATGTAGAATATAGAAATAGGTGATAGATACAGTATAACAGTATATAGATACATTAAATATATAAATAGGCAAAAGATACAGTATAACAGTATATAAATAAAAGTAGAATTTTAGAAATAGGCGATAGATACAGTATAACAGTATATAAATACATGTAGAATATAGAAATAGGCGATAGATACAGTATAACAGTATATAAATACATGTAGAATATAGAAATAGGCGATAGATACAGTATAACATTATATAGATACATTTAGAATATAGAAATAGGCGATAGATACAGTATAAACAGTATATAGATACATGTGGGAATATAGAAAAAAGGCGATAGATACAGTATAACAGTATATAGATACATGTAAAAATAAAAGAAATAGGTGATAGATACAGTATAACAGTATATAGATACATGTAGAATATAGAAATAGGCGATAGATACAGTATAACAGTATAGAGATACATGTAGAATATAGAAATCCAAATATATAATGTAATAGATATACATAGATAAAAGTATACACATACACACATACAAACATGGATAAATAAATGTACAATATGGGAATACAAAGATAGATAACTGTAGAGTAAAGAAATAGCAGGAATAAGAGGATTTAAGGTAACAGATTAAAAACAAGAAAAAAACACCATACATGGAATATATCAATAGGCAGCAGTAGTCAAACTCCAGGACCCCAAATCCTCTTTATCCACAAAAAAACAGAAGATGGCAGTATTCCAAAAATTCCTTTACTGAAGCAAAGCTGGTACTTTATTCACCCATATGTGTGCAATGCTTCAGCTCATAGAGAACATTTTTAAACATTTAAAAAAGACTAGAAAAAGACTCAGCATGAGCTGAAACGTTGCACACATATGGGTGAGTAAGGAAACAGCTTTACTTCAATTAAGGAATTTTTGGAATACTGCCATCTTCTGTTTTTACCAGTAAACAGATAAATATAGATATTGGATATAGATAGAAAGTCAAGATACTGCTTGGTTGGTAAACAAGAAAATGAGGATAGATAGATAGATAGATAGATAGATAGATAGATAGATAGATAGATAGATAGGAGATAGATAGATATGAGATAGATAGATATGGGATAGAAAGATAGATAGATATGAGATAGATAGATATGAGATAGATAGATATGAGATAGATAGAGAGATAGATAGATAGACAACTAGCTAGATATGAGGTAGATGGAATAATAGAAAGCATGGTCATATGTAAGATAGCTAGATGCAGTGCAGAAAAGAAGACAAATATAATATTAATAAGCAATAAACGATAGATTGATAGATAGATAGCCAACTAGCTAGATATGAGGTAGATCGATTAACTGAAAGCATAGTCAGATGTAAGATAGCTAGATACAGTGCTTGAGGAAGGTTCTTGTAGCTAAAACGTCGCTTCTGGACATGTTGGAATAAAGTTAAATTAATTTTTTTCAATTGAGGAGTGTTGCGATTTTTCTTGGATATTTTATGAGACTAGTGACTCTAAAAAAAAATTTCTACTAGAGTGCTGCCTTGCTACATTGTATAGATAGATTAATAGATAGATTAAGATAATACATAGGTAGGCAAATAAAGAAATAAAGATAATCGATACATAGATGTATAGATAAGTGATAAGCAATAATATCTATCGATCGATTGATCGATAGATAGATAGATAGATAGATAGTTACAATAATAATACATAGTCCTATACAAAAAGCTCCAAAAATCCTTAATACAATAATGCAAGAAACTCCCAAATACATAATAAACAACAAAGAAATGGAGTATTTTATCTAAAAAAATACAAAACTTTTTAGTGACTACAAATACAATAATAAAAATTACACAAAATACACAACAAAAATAATTAGAGGAGAACCAATAAAACATAAAGAAAAATAGCGGTATAGTGATACAAATAATGGGGTATAAAAGGTCAAAGCATGGAACACATTATATATCCCAATAAACAAGTGTATCCAAGTAACAACATTCATAAAGTTGCTATGGGTATATATAAATGACCAATATTATACAAATGTTCCCATCATATCAAAACATAACTAATCAAAAATCCAACAATAGAACTTAGGTATATATGTAGAAAAATACCAATGTTGAATAAGTAAATAGGTACAAATAAGTAAAGTGGTTACCCATGTTGGATAGTGTAGATAATAGTCGCTATAATACCAACCCAACGCGTTTCGCCATTCAGGCTTCTGCACTTATGTTTTGATATGATGGGAACATTTGTATAATATTGGTCATTTATATATACCCATAGCAACTTTATGAATGTTGTTACTTGGATACACTTGTTTACTGGGATATATAATATGTTCCATGCTTTGACCTTTTATGTCCCATCATTTGTAACACTATAGCGCTATTTTTCTCTATGTTTTATTGGTTTTCCTCTACTTATTTTTGTTGTGTATTTTGTGTAATTTTTATTATTGTATTTGTAGTAAAAAAAAAAAGTTTTGTATTTTTTAGCTAAAATACTCCATTTCTTTGTTGTTTAATAATAATACATAGGTAGATAAGTAAAGATTAATAGCTGGCTAGATGGTTAGATTTGTAGTTACCTATGAAATTGCACAGATAGCGAGACATTGATTTATAAATAGAAAAAATAGATAAGCCTTCTATAAAGACACTATATGATATCTTTCGCTGGCTTCCTTCTTTTAATGTCAAATTGATGTTATTAAGAGATTCCTCGCTGATGTGAATGTGACAAGCAGAAGTTGATTGTGAGCAAGTCTCCACTTTTCTGTAGTGGTTTAGAAGCTTCTATAAAAAGTCCTTCATTTTGATTAATATGAAGCTGGTATGAGTGAGCCAGGTGTGGAATCCTCTAGAGAAGATAGATTTTTATAAAGCAATATGAAGCAGATGTTTGTCAGTGTTCTTAAGTTGTGCCCTATGACTTCAATCCCATACAGGTAAATCTTGTCTCTGAACATATCTGGTGTGAAGATTTCCTTGTGAGAAGCTTTTATCTAAAAAACCTACAGACTAATGAAACCCGCACAGTCACCCAGTTTAACTTCCTCAACTGGAATGACCATGGTGTGCCGACTTCAACGACCTCGCTGCTAGATTTTCGCAGGTACAGACTTGTTCTTTGCATTTTCCTGTCTCCAATAATGACATAACCATGCTGTGATTTTGTTATTATGCCTATGTGGTATCATTATAACACCTGGCTGACATGTGCTACCTCACAAAATGTACTTGTAATTCTGTAGTCTGTAGACTGGGGCTGTTTGAATATAACTCAATTAGTAGTCGTTTTGCTATAAACATTATAAGCATTGCTGGGACTTAAAACTACCTATACAGAATTATCCACCAGAAAGTATTTTAGCTCTACCTAAGACCCTCTCCATGTAATGCAGAATTGGTTTAGGTCCCCCAGACTTAATGAGAAGGAATTATGAAGAGACAATGGAAAAAGTAATGTTTTTCAGGATAAACACAGGCAAGACAAAGAAATGGGCAGGGAGCAGGATGATCACTTATGTGCTAGCTGTGAACTGTGATAACACATTGCTCCATACCGTGAGAACCTACTGAATTTAGGTAAAAAAAATTGTGGAAGGTTAATTACATATAATTATTTTTTGGTTGGGCCTCAGTTTTTCTGATACAGATCTCCAAACAACCTGCTTCCCTTCACGTGGCTGTGCTTAAAATTCTAGCTGCCCGTTTTATTAAGACGTAAAATAGGAGCATTATGGCCCCATATGGCTCCCATGTAACTCAATAATAAATCTGCATACAGTAAGTTACTAGGTGACTGCGGGTAGCCAGAATGTCAAGATTTAAAGAAGCACTTTAGTATATTTTTTTAGACTGGACGTTATATAAAACAATTGCATTTTTTCAGTGATTTTCACTGCTGTCTGATGTACTACCATTGGTTGCCTTGTCTGCATTGTATTCAACCTCATCCTCAGTATAACAAACATGTTCCCCATAGCATCCTCCCTCTGAGTTATGCCAACCAGGCTGGTGGGGACACAGAAATAACAGAGGGGGGGGGATCATCATTAAGTTACTGTACATACCCCGACGCAATAGAAGGAGAGCATGGTTTTGAGTGCCAAACAAGCATGTAAAAGAATGATAGCGACAAATATACTTTTATGGTTTTTTTAGATATAAAGCAAATTTCACATAAGTACTTCTTTAATTATTTAACCAGGCACAGGAATTGGAGCTTTGTGTCAGAATAATAAAGCTTAGAACTCTGTAACAATATACAATAGTTGAATAATGAACATATAATCATGGACTGATTGATATTACCAAAAAACAAAGCAGTATATAAAATTATTATGTATTATTAATCTATTATTATTTTTCCAGAAGTGCACACAATGGGCCTCATTTATCAAATCTTTCTCACAGTTAGACTGTCCTTGTTGCCCGTTGCAACCAACCAGAGCTCAGCTTCTATTTTTTAAGCTCAACAAAAATGAAAGCTGAGCTCTGGCTGGATGCTATGAACAATTACTGTGAGAAAGATTTGATAACTGAGGCCCGTTATATTTAAAACAATTGTGGCATAAAGCTTTATCTTACTATAAGAACAAGTTCAGTAATTATACAAGAATTAATTGATGCCAGTTTTACAGCTTCTGAAAGTCACAGAGTATTTTAAAAGTGACTTGTTAGGGCCTGTTTGCACAGCAATGGACAAATACCGGTCGGTTTATCCGACCAGTATTTGTCCTCTTTTGCGGCCATCCCCACGGCCGCGGGGGCTGCTTTCCTCCGCGATGAGCGGAGAAAAGCCCTCCCCCTTAACATTCACTTGCACATATTCCGCCCGAAAACCGGACGGAAGAATATTTAGACGTGTAGAATGTTTTTCAGGCTGCCCGCGGGCGGAAAAGCTACTGCACAGGTTTTTCATAAGAGCCCGTTGTGCTCGTTTGCGGCCGGTTTTTCAGACGGTCTGCAAAACTGTGCCGTGGGGACATGCCTTTAAGGTATGTTCACACAGCGTATTGCAGGCATGTGCGGGTCACTAGATGCCTGCACTATGCCTGAGCTTCTGAAGTACGTGCTGGCTAACAAGTACTTCTGAAGCACTCACACTAACATTCACTTTCCCTGGCACATATGCACCGTCACTTGTGACATGTCACTTCTTTCTTCTGGTGCATAATATGCGTCGGGGAAGATGGCAGGTAATCATATCTCTCAATGACAGCTATGAATTACCATATTTGCGGGGCATAATTCGGGCATATTGCAGCGTAATTATGTGCTGAAATATGTCCCACAAATATGCTGTGTGAACATAGCCTAAACATTGACACACCAGAAACTCGTGTCAATTATAATGGACATCTATGCCAAACAGGTCTAGGCAAAGGTATTCTGGTGTCCTAGGCAAATAGACATATAGAGCCCCCTTATGGAAAATTCAGCCCACTCCATGCCTTCTTGTGTCCCCTTTTCTAACCGCCCTAGGAGGTCACCTACCTTTGCCTACCCATCGTCCCGACCCTGATGCCAATAAAGGACATGGACAACCACATATTGGACTTACTCATAAAGAGGCATGTGTCTTGTAATGAATTTGTTCCAACTTACTTTAGCACCCTTATAACTTAGGATCACACTTGTGGTTCTTCATCACAAGTTTCATCAGCAAGGATGTAAAAAATAATGCAGCCTACTGTGCTATTTTTTTGGGAAAAACAATCACCACGGCAGAAACCCAATGTATCCCATTGTAGTCAATTGGGTTCTTCGGTCGCCATTGGCGTTCATTGTAAGTTGGATCTGCTTCCAAAGCTACATTTATGCAGCAAACTTTGTCACTTTCGTATGTTTCGTGCCAAACTGCCGAAAATGTACAAATCTGGCGCGACAAGTCCAAGCACACTTGCTGCATTCAAGAGTTTCGTGCCTGGTTCAGAATGCATCAAGTTTGGGCGGACGACTGTTCATACATCTATAGAACAGGGCTACGGCAGGTTTTTGGCCACAAAGCACAGCAGAAAACTGGCGCAGCCCCACTTATGTATGTGCCCTATATGCCCTTTTGTGTCACGTTTTTTCAAGACTGGTAAATGAACGAAGCTGAAATCCTGTCCAGTCTAGACAGTTTTGGGAGCCAAATGGCATGGACCCAGACTGAAAGGTTTTACCTACACTGATACACTGCAATAAATCAGCACAGTAGCGAAATTTGTACTGTTTGTATTTAGGTCACCAAATAACCTGCATAGGAAGAAGCTGCCGTACTAACAATAATCATATCCAAGCGGCACAGAGTAGTAGCAGAGTTGAGTTTTTCAGTATGTAATGGGGTTTTATTTAGCTACCTAGAAATATTGCATTTTATTTGAAATCAAAGGATGACACCGTCTGGACTATAGAGCTCAAATTACACATTCATCTCGGCTACACTTGTCTATAAGTACCAAGTAAGGAAAATGCATATTGTATAGGAAAATGTGCACTCAGTATATAGACCTAAGTATCTCAGTGCGCTCTGCTTAATTATATTTGATATCATACCGAGCAAATTGGGGAAGTCATTTCACCCATTGTATTGTGGTGTGTGTCTCGTACAAGTTGCATAGAGAAGAAGTGAACTGTTCTCGATGTAGTGCACATACTTTGTAAATGGTCCATACAGTCAAAGCACATAATTATGGTGTAGAACGGGTACTTGACACATAATCAGCCGGCGTTAGCGCTTTGTGCCAGGCTTTTACGTGCAGCCACTGCTCATCATATCACAGAAATAATAGGGGTTATGCAGGGAGAGTGCTGACCTTTAATGTCTCTGGGTTTGTCATTTTTTTGCGAATTGTAAAAGCCTTTTGAGAAGATGTGACATATTGGTTAAGGAACTGTTCTTTGATGCACAAGGTCATTGGTTCAATTCCTTCTTCTGTCACTGGTGCTCAGTGTGGTCTTGGGCAAATCCATTTATTTGCCTGTGTGCGAGGTTGCCTGCCTGTCAGTAAGTTATAACAATAACATTAATCCTTTATTCGAAGGCCTCTCTGGAGGATGCATAAAATCTGACATAAATAAAAAAAAACTGAAGCCTAGATGTGGGCCCTATGCTACATACCACATGCAGTGCCTGCAAAGTATCATTATAGGCTATGTGTAGCGTGCAGCTCAGCTGCCCATGGTCTGTGGGGATTGCTGAACATTGATTTGTAAAGCAAAATAGTGATCGTTCGGTCAGATATTTCTTGGATTTACTGTCAGTAGTTAATCCCAATATGTAACACCAGACAGCCTCCCCGTGTTTGGAGTGGACCCTTACAGACAAGATTTCAGTAATTCATCCTGTATATATATATATATATATATATATATAAATATTATATATATATATATATATATAATATATATTTTATATTTATTATATATATATATATATATATACACACACACACATACACATACAGTCGAGTCCCATTATTATGACCACCAACTAATATCCAGAGTAACTGTTTTGTGCAGTATGGACAGCAGTTAGATTGGCTGGAAGTGACTCAATAAGGTCCTGGTAGGTTGTCACAGGTATATGGAGCCATGCTGACTGCATTCCACAATCGCTGGAGGGTTGCGTGGGGGGAGATCTGTAGCGCGAACACGACAATCAAGGTAAACCCATAGATGCTCAATTGGGTTTAAGTCTGGGGAATTAAGGGGGACAGGGTAGGACTTGGAAGTCATGGTTACGCTCTTCCAATCGATGTCTGACATTTCTAGCCATGTGACATTTTGCATTATCTTGTTGGAAAATCCTGTCCACCCCAGGGACAATCATCATGTATGGTTGTACGTGATCTGCAAGGATGGATTCAAGTCCAAATCAGTTGAGAACGGCTTGTACATGGATGAATGGCCCAGAGAATGCCACAAAATCATTCCCCAGACATAGCACTGCTGCTGCCGCCAACTTTGGATTTTATACCGATGGTTTCAGGGTGCCTCTTCTATGACACACCAATGTCCATTTGTTTGATGAAGCAGAAAACGTGACTCAGAGAAGACAATCCCTTGCAGATCAATTCCTATAAGGTCCAAATCTGGAGGTCTAATTTAAATAAACTCAAGGAGAGAGAGCTAAGACTCCAATGCTACCTATTCCATATCCATATTACCACATGTAACCAGATGTTTGTAATCAAAATCCTGCCATTTTTTGGCTGGATGACCAATGACACACTGAGACAATTAAATATGTGGGCCTATAGAAAGGAACACCTTACTGGTTAAATGTAGAGGACACTGTAGCCAGCACTCAACAGCCAAGGGTTTGGAGGTTGAGGAAGAACAATCAGCGACTCCTGCTACACTCATAGTCAGAGCCCACTCATAGTCAGCACTGTGCAGGAATGTTCAGTGTGATGTGAGTGGTAGCAAGCGACGGATGGGGGAGGGAGAATGGAGAGAAGATAGCCCTCTCATTTAAACTCACTCCACTGTGACCTGCACCACTCAGCTGTGATGTATATATATAATATATAGATATATATATATATATATATATATATTATATATATACACACACATATACACACACACAGCTGAGTGGTGCAGGTCACAGTGGAGTGAGTTTAAATGTATATATTTGTGTGCGTGTCTGCACACATATATATACATTGATATCCTGGGATAGGGACTCTGTTCTTACCTAAATGCATTTTATATTACGGTTGCTATGGGAAATCTATACTGTAATACTGTACATCTGCTTATTTTCAGTAAATGGGAATATTATTGTTAAGGCCAGAGATTTTGGGAGAAAAAAGTTAATTATTGTGTTCCAGAGGTATACTAAATAAACCTACAAATATATTTTTATTTTCTAAACCACAAGTAAGGTACAGTTCAGTCCATGACTTGATGAAGGCCCTGACTCTATGGCTCAGTTCATTATCTATTCTATTATGGCTGATGCAGAAACAGAAGGGGAATGCTGAATTGTGCCAGACAGTCACCACCTTCAAGTACGTTACTGACGTTGGGGGAAAGGTAGGAGCGACACTCAAAATGAAGAATAAATTCCTGCTTCCAGGACAACGCAACATGGTCTAAATTGGATCTTCTGGAAGTTTTCAAAATTAAAGTATTTTAGTCATTTTACTTATTTTATATTTCAAACACAGTAATGAACTTTTTCTGACATTGGACAACCCCTTTAATCACTTCTCATAATTAATGGTTTGCTACCATTGTATCCAGGCTTACTCATTTTACCTGCACTGAAATATTAAGCAAACTGTCACAACATGAGAGAGAATTGATGTGTTCAGATGACAAAGAATTGCTTGGACTAAATAAATTTGTTGAAACCCCTCAGATGTTAGTATTAGGTCTGTGCAGGGTCTCATCCTCTAGATATAAGCAATAACATTCCTATTTGTGACTCCAAACACTAATTGTGAATATGTATAAAAGAAAGTTGAAGAACTATACAATATACAATATTTGAGCCTCATAAACACAAAACGGAGAAACCCCTTTAAGGTCAACAACAAAAGCACCCCCCAGCCTAGGAGTCTTATGGTGGCGTTACCAGACAACGTGATGCTACCACAATGGCACTGCATAAGAAGAATATCCCCATTCACTGGTTGCATTTGCTGATCTATCTTAGGGATTCCAGCATGAGTTCCCTTTTCGTCAAGGTGCCTTAAGAGCACATCCGTATTCAGAATACATTTTACAGGGCTGTGAGATTTTATTTTCATGGCTTTTGCTGCATGGTGGCTGCTATGTGTATTTCAGGTCAACTCAGCATTGTAGTGAACCTCGAGAATAATTTCCTGTCATTCCAAGGTGTTACAGATTCAGATTGGGGATAACATTTTGTCATGGTGGCATAAAACAAGTATAATGTTCTAGTTACAGACTAATGTGCAGGTGTGTGTTGGGAGGGTGTGGGGGGGGGTAATAAACTTCATACCAACACAGGTTTTATGTTTAACCCCTTGAGCAACAACCTATTTTTAGTTTCTTTAGTTGATGTTTTTAATCTTCGATTTACGAGAGCCATAACCTTTTTATTATTCTATTAACAGTCGTATGGGGCTTGTTTTTTGTGGGATAAGTTGTATTTTTTTAATGGCATCATTGTGTGGTTGGTTTAATTTTTTGGGAGTTCAGCATATGGTATAAATGACACGTTAACTCTAATCTGTAAGTCAGTGCAATGACAGTAATTCCAAGCTTATATACTTTTTATTATCTTACAACTTTTTCTTTTTTAAAAATTGACCACTTCTTATTATATTTTTTCTGGCAAACGGGGTACCAAAGAAAACCTCTCACAATTCTGAAAGTATATTTTTGAAAAATTTTACACAATTCGGGATTAAGAACAGTATATTTTTGTATTTCTGTCATTTGTGGACATGGAAATACTACATGGAAATATTTTTTTTTTTACTTTTTTATATTTAAAATGGTAAAGCTTTCTTTCAATGTCATCTTTTTATATTTTTTTTCTACTGTAACTTTTAGTTCCTGCAGGGAAGATGTGATAACTTGAATAATTGAACTTACTGAAGTACTTACTACAAAAAACATAGATAGTTAATACATAGATATAGAGATGGATAGACAGACAATTGGACAATTGCATAGATAAAGTTATCTCTGATTCCAGTCATCTGTAATACACAGCCAGCACCTGGGGGGTATGGAGTAGGCTTAGCTCTTCTGCTTCATGCACCCTTTACAATGCTATGGCATGTATATATGTTATGTGTTGTTAAGGGGTTGAATTACTTATATCATTCTTAATGGGAACTGATCAAGGTTCTGAGCAGGTTTTCATATTAAGAGGATATGGTTTATAAGTTAAATAATAAAAAAAATTAAATACATTAAGTAATAAAATAATTAAATTAAATAAGGTACTGTATGTACTCTTGTGCCGGAAAAAGGCATGTGTAAAAATTGTACATAGTATAGCGGTGCTCAGATTATCAGCATTTTGTAGCTGAATTTGTAATTGTCTTTTTGCAAAAGTTGTTGAGCTGTATACACTGTCCATAGGGCTGTATTGAAACCTACTATTTTATTCACTCAGGGTACTGAAAATAGCCCAGTGATGACAGATACGGCTCTGCTACATCTGTAAACATTTTCACTATCCCTACTCTTTGGACCATACGGGATAACTTAATAATGTTTGATTTGTTACATTAATACTTCCGTCATGAGGTAGACTACCAGCTGTGGCCAGAAAGGTCTCATGTGGCTTGGACTCCTATGTGATCCAAATTACATTATCCTAATAGAACTCACATTCCTGCATTTCAGGTCAAGAGGCAGCGTGTAGCTGAGAACAAACAAAAAAATCTTCTGCAAGTGTAAAAAAGTAACACATAGAGATAGATGTAAGTTATATGCAAAGAAAGTAAGGCATGGGTGACGACAGGTAAAAAGTATGTGTAAAGAAGGTAAGGCATGGTTGGAGATAGGTATTGTATAAAGTATATGTACTGAAAGTAACACGTGTATGGAGATAGGTATGAAGTATCTATAAAGAAAGTAACACATGGATGTAGATAGGTATAAAGTATGTAAAGAATGAAATACATGGATTATATATGTATAACGTATATTTAAAGAAAATAACACATGGATGAAGATAGCAAGAAAATATATATAAAGAAAGTAACACAAAGATATAGATATGCATAGCCTATATTTAAAGAAAGTAACACGTGGATGGAGATAGGTGTAAAGTATATGTTAAGAAAGTAAGAGACAGATGTAGATAGATGTAAGATATATGTAGAGAAAGTAACACATTAATGGAGTTTAATATAAAGCATGTGTTAAAAAAGTAGGACAGATGAAAATAGTTATAAGGTTTGTGTACAGAAAGTTACATATGAAGTTACACATAGGGCCACATATATGAAAACTGTTTAGGTCTAAAACTACCTTTTTTGCCCATAGGTGACTATGGGCAAAAAAGTGAATTTTAGATCTAAAAAGTTTTCATACATGTGGCCCATAATTTCATATCTCAACGAGATCAGGGGTGAGGGCTAAAATTAAAGAAAACTGAAAAAGGTTGGACTAGACATATACATAGATATGTAAATAGATTTTAGATAGATTATAGATAGATCAATGAATGTGTATATATATATATGTATGTATATATATATATATATATATATATATATATATATATATATTATATATTCATTATATATATATGTATTTATAGCTAGGTATAAAATAGGTAAATAACATTATTCTCTTACAATTCATATGTGAAAGAAAGCATCACCCAGGTGTATTTCATACTCTATTGAAATCAGTGGGAGAAAAATGACAAAAAAACTTGGCAGAGTTGGGGCTAGAAATATACATGCATAGATGCGAGTGTGGTTTTTATGTGTGATCACTGGCTTTCTTCTTGCCTCTGTTCTGGCACGGCCATTAATGCAGGGGGATGGGGAGTTTGTGTAGCGCTATATCTGAAATGCTAATGTATTGAACATCAAGCATGTTAACAAGATATCTCCTTTCATCTTAACATGTTTTCGTAGAGATCCATTTTTAATGTCCCCTAAATGTCCTGATATTGACTGGTTTATAATGAGGAGAAAGGGGACTTGTTTTATAGACCACTAATTGTGTATATTACAAGCTGTAACACTCTGAAACCATGTGACAACCAACCATTTATCAAATAATATCAGCAAATCGATACTGATGATATGGAATGATTGTGGCTTGTGCTCTATCTTTTCTTGTATTTGGTTGCACACTGTGTTATTTGAAGCAAGCATAGAAGGGAATTCAACAATTGACTCTGTATTGTATGTATTTGGTATCCCAAAAGGGGCATACACATTATACATTGACATATTGCATGTGACATAGCTTATATATAGTTTCCTATATACCAATCAAAGACTGTGGGTCACCATATGTAGGAGCAGCCGGAAGTATTTGTGGCAATTGGAAGCATTTTACAAGACCAATAGAAAAGATGGGCTATTAGGGCGCTGTCTGAGTCAGGTCCTCAAGTCTTTAGATCATGCTAAAAAAAAAAAGATATACTTTATATTCCTCTAATGATTATAATGGCCAAATAGGCAGTGAATTTGATCGTCCCACTACAATGTATAGGGTGACCTGGTTGTAGTGTCTATGCCAGATTTTAATTTATTGACACCAGAGATCACCAAAACACTATGACATGAATGATCAAATATTTTATGAAAAAATCTTCCCCCAGTTATATCTTATTCTCTAGTGTCATCTGTATCTTTTTTTCTGTAAGAGCAGATACTCTAAATCAAGAATAAACTCTGCTTCCTGGACAACGCAACATGGTCTAAATTGGATCTTCCGAAAGTTTTCAAAATTAAATTATTTTATATTTCATACACAGTAATGAACTTTTTCTGACATTGGACAACCCATTTAATCACTTCTCATAATTAATGGTTTGCTACCAGTCTTACCCATTTTACCTGTGTTGAAACATTAAGCAAACTATCACAACAGGAGAGAGATTTGATGTATTCAGCTTATAAAGAATTGCTTGGATTAATGGAGATGTAACCGAGTCATATCTGTTGTCACTGGACTATTTTCAGTACCCTAGCTGAGTGAATAAAATAGTAGGTTTCAATAAAGCCCTATACTGCTCAACAATTTTTGCAAAAAGACAATTACAAATTAAGCTACAAAATGCTGATAATCTGAGATCCACTATACCATGTTCATTTTTTACACATACCTTTTTCCTGCACAAGATTACATGCAGTACCTTATTGTATTTCATTATTTTATTACTTAGCCAAGAGCGACGTGAAGTAGACTACAATAAACTTAATTCTTACAACCAGACTGTGCTTTATTCCTAAAAAACAGTGACTTATTTTTTTTATTTAAATTTGTAAACAATTTTTGTTTATTTCAATCACAAAATTTCCCATTTTTTTTACTATGACTGTTATCACTGTTACATTTTGAATGTAATTGTTACTAACGTAAAATCAATCTGAATGCTTAACAAATTGTGGAATCAATTTCTGTAAAATCTGTGTAATGCAAAATTGTTTTGATGAGAAGGAAAAATGTATAGTTTATCTATGAGTTATATAGAAACCTCACAACAAAGGTCACCTTGGCATCTGCTTTGTACAGTTAAACAGAGCTAATATTGACCAGTTTGGTAATCCGTTCCCTACCGTTGTGCGAAAACAAAATACACTAAGAGCCACGATTGCCTGCATCATATTAGGATAAAAACACAAAATAATAATAATAATAAAAAAATCTACATTTTATTTTTTCTTGCTGTACACACATTGGCATTTACTAACAACCGCTCATTTTGAAAATGGTTAAATTCTTATTTTGCCAGCTAATTAGCAGTTGCCAGTGTCATTTTTGTGATGTTGCAGCTAGTAATATGAGCCCAGTTGCATAGTCACAAAAGTGATCATTGGAAACTGTCACTCTGCTGCGGGGACAATATGGAAGCCCCTTTTCTGTGCCTCTAACGACCTCTGACCTTTGCTTGCTGACGGTTTGCATGACGAGTTTCTTTTCATTCATTGAACCAAGGGTTTGGTTTGTATCACTAATCATTCTCTTTCCCTTTCTCTCTCTTGTGTGCGTATACACATTAATAATACATGTTCTGCGGTGAACGGCCTGCTTGGTTTATCATTTTTGCTCTGACATAATGAAATGCTTGGTTATCAATTTATTTAGGCTATTGCAATTAACCCTTAATTATTTTGAATTCATGGCAAAGCACGAAAGCACTGACCTAAAGTCATGTTCATGTCTAATGCTAAGGTGATTGTACATCATATATTATAATACATATGATAATATATTACAAGTATGCTACTGTGCAAAACATTTAAGGCAGGGATGGAGAAAATACTGCAGAGTAAGACTGCTTTCAATCTGACCACCATTTGCCTTTTAAACTGCATCAGTTCTAGGTACACTATTATACTATGTGTATAATGTTGTACCGTGTTAGCCATAGAAAGTAGTAGAATAGTGAAGAAATCAGGCGATACCTTTTAGAGGCTAACTGAGTATATTTGATAGTGAGCTTTCGAGAGGACTAGCTCTCTTCTTCAGACTGATGTTAGCATCAGTCTGAAGAAGAGAGCTAGTCCTCTCGAAAGCTCACTATCAAATATACTCAGTTAGCCTCTAAAAGGTATCGCCTGATTTCTTCACTATTCTATTATACTATGTGGCAGATTTACTAATACTGTCAGATACTTAGCGTAAACTCAGATTAGACAGTCATAGACTACATCTACATGGCACTGTTTTACTGATGGATTTTTCCGCCGATTCAGTATTTAGAATCCACTAAAATCCGACTGTAAATCCTCTCCATAGACCTCAATAGAAAATCCAAGCTGTAGTCTACACAGCTCTGATTTGTTGAGGTCGGATTTCAAATCTGAAATCTGTTTAAAAAACTTAGAACGTGTTCTATAATCCGTCATATTTCACTTGAAAATGGCAGGGTATAGTACTGTTCAATGTTAATGGGCTGGCCAAAATAAAAAAACTGACCGTAAAATCCTCCTAAAAAACTGCGGCAAAAAGCGATTGTAAGATGCTGGTCGGATTCTATAACAGAGTCTGGCGGTATTTAACATTTGCCATGTAGATGTAGCCTTAAAATGTGCCACATTTATTATAGTGCTAGTAAACCTGCTGCATGCTTAGACTATCTAGCCTAAGTTTCCACCTTCTCTTAGTTGGCTTATATTATATCACTAATTGTGCAATAAATTTGTTGCACAGCTTTGCTCGTCCTCTTTCTGTTACCAAAGCCTTTTTGTCAGACGAGATGCAGAACTGCCTAGAAACTTTCTAAAACACAAAATAAATGTAGTGTAAAGCATGTTCGCTAGTATTTCGGCACAAATTGCCCCAGAGTTCTGGCCCAATTGCCATAATAAATGTGCCCCAATGTTTGAAGGAACAGAGCAGGGAGGTTGTTCCAAACATCTTGGAGAAGTAAGCACAGATCTTCTGTGAATGTAGCTGCTCACATCCTTCTATAATATTAGACAGACTGGATGATGATGAGATTAGGGCTCTGTGGGGGCCATATTATCACTTCCAGGACTCCAGAGGTATAGGATGGTCACACCAAATTTAAATTTTGTAGCATTTCCTTAATTGATAAAAGTAAACTATTAGCACTTCTATATTTGAAAGCATTCTTACTTTGCAGCTTTTTCTCCACACCTGCCTAAAACTTTTGCCCAGTACTGTATGTATGTAATTGTTACATGTGTATTGAAATAATGATTCCTTATAAAACACTATGTTCTTTAAAATGTTTCTATTTACTGTGTTTATGTATCTCTAGAATATTATTTTATTATATGTTCAGATTTTATATTTTGCACAGTTTGTCTTCACATAAATGTATTGAATTGCTTAATCATTCTTAGTTTAAAGTATAGCCTTACAACTTTTTTTTGCCTTTATTATGCAAACATTTTAGGAAGTGGCCTTAAACAGAAATTCAGAAATTCCATGCATATGTACTGTGCAAATATATTTTGGTATAATGAGGAACATTTCTTATGGTGAATGTTAATGGTTTAACATACTCTTTTTAAAACACACAAAACCTTGTATATTTTTTTAATTGCATCCAAAAATTATTTTTAAGCAGATCATGTTGTCACCATGAACATCTCAGCTGCTTCATAATGATTGGATCATCTGAACTATTAATGTGTCTACAACCAACTTTATTATGTACAATTTGATGTGAACAAACATTTGCCTATCCATCTCTTTTTATTACAGCAAGAAAAGCAAGATTCTGTACATAATCATAATTTCTATGAGTTAGAATACTGAAGGGTTATTCCCATCCTTAAAAGTGCTAACATATTTCTAGGATGTTTATCACTTGATGACTGTTGGGCACCCGACCTCTGGGAACGCTACCGATCTCCAGAATAAGGAGACACCATGTTAATTTTGTACTAAACCCCCAACAGTGGCATTCCTGGCACCCAGTTGTGCAGAAAATTGCATCTGACCCTGTATGGCAAAGGTATCACTCTGTAGAGGAAAACAGTTTAATATACACAATTAGTGGTCTATAGAACAAGTCCCCTCTCACTTTAGACCAGGCACATATCACATCCTACAGCTCCATACTACAGATCCATAGACCAGTCAATATGAGGACATTTGGGGACATTTACTTAAATGGATCTCTAGAACAAAATGTTTAGACAACAGGATCCCCAACAATCATACAGTGATGGCAATGAAGATGATAATACCGTTCTAAGCATTTAAATTATATGTACTTAAATGCATCGTTGGTTACATCAAGTAATGAGCAATGTGTCTTTGGTTCTTATATATATATATATATTGAATGAAGTAACCGTTCTGTTGACAAATGTCTTGATCTGAGTGAGTTCCCCTATTTAAGTGAAGTGGCAGCCAAGGAGCACTGTTCTTGACTATTGAATGGAGTGACAGTGTGCATACTCAACTGCTGCTCTTTTCAGAGAGACTTTGGACCCCCATTCTCATGATCATTAGGAGTCCCTGTAGTAGCCTCCTGCGATATGATATTAAGCCATAAGTTGTCATTATGGGAAAATACCTTACATTTCCCTTAGCATTTCTCTAAGGCCCCATTCACATAGCATTCTGGCAATCCATTTGTGATATCCATTGGAACACTGTAATTGAAGTCAATGGCCCCGTCGTGACCTTGTGCAGTTTCTATTGGGCTACATTTTTACAGTATTCTGATGGATAACATAAACATGCTGCCAAAATGCTTTGTGATTGGGTCATAAGATAAAAGGTCTCTATTATGATCACCATAGTGTCATAGAGATACAGTCTTGATGATCTGTTAAAAGGCCATTTCCTGTACATTTTAGAAATTAGTCTAATGAATATTTACAATAGGAAACCCACCAGAAATTCCACTTCATTATTAAGTACATTGTAAATTGTAAAGATTGAAAAAGCCTACATTGTAGCAAGAACTCAGTCTAAAGTACATCAAAGATGAAGATTGTTGTTTGGATTTAGACATTTCCAGAAACCAGCATATATTAAACCTGTGAACTGGCAAGTATGTGTGAGTCTTTTAAGATTAGTCAATCTCTTTTGAAAGAGATCTGAAATATTACACTTGATCAACAGCAATTCTCTAGTATATCTTTATTTTCACCCTATTGTTCCTATTGCACTTGGAATCATTACTGCAAAATAGCAGGGTAATGTGAGAAATTCAGCAGATCCAGGATGGAAACTACTTATCTAGGGACAAGGCATGAAATCCATGAGGCCATACTGTAAGCATTGCTGCTAGGAGGCAGCACATGGAATGTGCTTTGGCTCCATGTTCTTATCTGTTCTGCTTGCAAAGAGAGTGATTTCCATGACTAGAATAGACTAGATATACAATTCTATAAAACGGTACTATAGTTATTTGGCTTTGCCTCGAATGTTAGTTTTCACGTTTGACCTAAATATTAGCCTCTACTAGGATCTTATAATATTCAATGCAAATATTGTATTTTTAACTGCCATTCAAAAATTATTTCGACTTGACCTAAAATATTTTAACAATTTTTCTTCAAGCAAATAAAAATAATCTTATTTTCATCCAGTTGATTTTATAAGAAATATATGTTTACTAACACATTTAGATTTATTATATACCTAGACAAGCAGAAATCCTTCAGTTTGCAATGTATGAGATCCCTGTCAGTAATTCTCTATATGTCTTGCAGACAGAAGCACAGTGTTATCTAATATATACAGTATACAATTATTTCATTTATGATTCACCGCTTGTCCATGTACAAACATTAGCTATAATAACTACAGAATTTGTCTTGCTGGATGGTATTGAAAATATCATGATAAAACTGCTCATTAAATTTCTTGTGACTGCACAGTGGGTCTCGCTTAACAATCCGCCCAGCAGTGTCATATCAATGATGAAGCAGTCAGACACTTTTTTTTTCTTTTTACTCCCCACCATAAAGAAGATCGAGATCTCTGTGTTCCAAAGCCTCGGTTTATTTGTGTGAGCTTACACCAGGCTTTTCAGCAATTTACCAGACACAAACCATTATTTCTTGTAGCTGCCAAATTAGTATTTCAACAGTTTCCTCGCACACAAATACAGAAGTCTGGGAAGCTGATTTGTGCGAGATAAAATTCACTCATATATTTCTGTTTATTTTTTAGAAAAGATTGTGCTGTGATTAACGTCTCCAAAAATGAGTGAAAGTTGTCAAACAATGTTCTTATAGAAAATAGCTTAATACATATTTCATGACTCTTGACCTAACTAGTTATTGTTGCTTTTTTATAGATTTTCTTAGTACTGTATGCTTACAATGTGACAATCCGTAGTTTAGCCTCAACAGAGTACTCAAAACTAAAAATACATTTTTCCTTAGGAAAATGTAAGAAAAAAATATCTATTTACATTTAAAAATTATATTCTACTCATGTCTGTACCTACAATATTTGGCCTCAACTTAGTCTGTAACAAAAATCCCTTGCTTTTTTTAAATTCCTATTTTCCATTTCACTTGTTTATTTTTGCTCTCGCTCTTTCTCAGAATTTTCCTGTCTTTTTTCCCCCCGTTTTTCTCCCTCTATCAATCTAAACATTTTTTGTTTTAATATTTGAGTTAAAACATTTTCTATACTTTTTTGTGTGGCCCTAAAGAGATAGAAATGTTGCAAAAGAAAGAAAAATAACTTATAATTGTTTAAATATGATTAATGATCCTGGACTAGAAAAATAATTATACCAAACTTTTATTATGTGCAGCAAATAATACATTATGTTATCTAACAAAGCAAATATGTGGTATATGTCCTAGCATATGATTATCAAGAAGTTGAATGCTTTTAACAATTAAAGGTATGTCTTTGTAAAGATTTCTATGAAATCTGAAAATGTTACTATAACAAAAGTAAGAAGATTGTTCTCCCACACATCTGCCTGAATACATGACGATTAAAGAGTGGCCTTGTGTAGGTGTAATCCACTAAGTTCCATTTATTCCATTTATTTTAGAGAAGTGAAGATACATTTCAAGCAATTTTAGGTGATGATTTTCCTCATTGTTTTGCAGACAACAGTTGTTCCAAATATTTTTTTTATTTCAAGATTAATTCTATTAAAGGTTTTTGTATTCCTAGCTGCCGTTTGTATTCTACAGGCATTATTGGATATGTATTAAAACTGAGGTGAATGGAAATTACAAGGGCTAATACGTTTTGTCTTCTTTGTTATAGGAAAGTTAACAAGTGTTACAAGGGGCGTTCCTGTCCTGTAATAGTCCACTGCAGGTAAGTATTACTATCTAAGCTACTCAGGCTTACAAATGAGTTAGGTCTAATGCACTTGGAGCCTGTATGGGGGCACATACCACATCCTACAGCTCCATACTACAGATCTATAGGCAATACATGTGCTGCTACATGGCGCCTCCAATGGGCATCTTATTACACAGTTATTCAACCTTAAAAGCACTGTTTACAAGGGAATATACCTCTGTAGTACAGGATGCAGTAGAGCATGAGACAATGGCTGTATGCCTCTGTTTTCTGAGGTTTTACTTTTATTGCATTTGTATTCATGAGGCCTAAAATCTTTTGGGTTAATGAGACCATTAAATTTTTTAAAGGATTTTTATTGTTACTGTGTTGTTGTTTTTTATTTTCTACATAATACTGTACAATACTTTTAAAATTAAAGTCAAGGGCTACTTAAAATGTTCAGTGGAAGCGCATTAGTCTGTTGGTGATTTTTTTTTTTTTTTTTTTAAGAATTGAAACTTGCAGTTTTTCCTATTCTGGTTATTTTATTTCACACTCATTATTATTTGTTAGAATTTTGTCTGTATTGACCTTGCATTTACCTTTCCCTGAGTACCTTGCCTCGAATCACAAGTGGAAGGAATTGATTCCTACAGAAACCCCTCTGTTGCTGCCACCTTTAGAGCTTTAATAGTACTTAACTGCACTTTCTTATGGAGTTTATTTATTTACATTGTAACCTTTGCAACCTTTTATGTGATTTTATTTCTTTTTGTTACAGAAACTAACTATATTGAACAATGGTTAATCCCGAGTGAACAGCTTGTGTTGATTAATGGCTTTTTTGGCTTTTTGTATTTTATGCATTATGTTCCCACCCCCACTTTTAAACCTCCTTGTGTTCAGCTTCACCCATACTTTATTAACAATAAATTAATAGGGAAGCAACGCCCCTTTGACTTTGTTGCTTTACACCACGGAAAAGCTAACAAAATTCTTTTGTGATTCACAGCGACGGTGCAGGGAGAAGTGGGACCTATATCCTGATTGACATGGTTCTCAATAAAATGGCTAAAGGTGAGTTTCAAAAGACCTACCACCTTGTTTCTGCTCGATATAGGCAGCTGTTGTGGTAACGGGGACTGTGGTCAGGGAGTATCTGGACACTACAGACTAACAGATTTTCTTTTTGTAGGTCTTTTGCCAGAATATGTTTAGGTTAGGATTACATTATATTATGTGGAAATACAAATTTCCACATTATTTGATTGTATATCACCATAGACCGGAAATTGTAAAATGTCAAATGTTTTGCCCTGTGTATGCCCATTACAGGGGATGACGGGGCGGGGGAAAAATACAAAAATTAAAAAAGGGAATCCTTGTGTTATGTTGCTCACCCCATTAGCATCTTCATTGGGATTGTTATTAAAAGGTAAATTGTAGAACGTTTTCATCCATTCTGTGACAAACTATGTGTTGCTACAAATTCTGTAATATGATATTTTTCTGATAGAAAAGCGTAAAGTTTCTAAATTGTGATGTTCATTCAGCTCTACTGCAGAATACACAGATAGGAAGTAGATGTGATATTATTCTAATAGTGAGATATCACACTCAGTATTGCATACAGTAAACACAATTTTGAAGCTTTAAAGTATTTAAAAGGGTCGTCCAGGTAGATAAACAACATTTTAGGGATACTTGTGCTGTGATAAAATAAAAACACTTAGGGAGACGTGTATGAATCAAATGCGTCAAAGTTAATTTTCTCATCTATTTTTCAGTGTATAATGCACCTGAATGTATGAAAGTGGTTTTTGTGCAATTGTAAACAGTGTCTAAAGTTCATTGCACCTCACCTATGTGTTTGCCGCATTATGGAACTTAGGTGCATTAGCAATGCGCCAATCATGTATAAGGCTATAGATAGACTGGAAATAAGAGAAAAGTCATTAGAATATCATGTTAGTGAATAGAAACCATGGTACTGATCTTGCTTGGTGGACCACAGGTCCCAGTAAGACCTGTGCTGTGCTGGCTCTTGCTGTGTGTAGAATAAAGGATTAGAGCAGCAAAAATAAATTTCAAATTTAATGTAGTAAAAAATGTAATAAATCTGAACATTAGTGGGTTATTTAATGTAAAATTAGTTTTAGATTCTATTAATTTGAAATACATTTTATAGGAGATATTTTTATATTTTTGGGAATTTATATATTTTTATATAAATTTTATATGATAACATTTTTTATTAAATTTAAGTAATTTAATTTTATACAGTTTCATAATTATCCGAAATTACTTTTTATTATTGCACTGGTGGAAGTTGAGAAATATTTGACATTTTTTTCCCTAACAGCAAATCCAGCTCCACTTGGACTCCTCAGACTCAGGCAGACCACATTGAGATAGGTCTGCCTGTTCGCGCAGTAATGCGCCTAGATTTGCCGAACCACATTCATATATGTGTCTAATATTACGTGTGTGCTGCGACACGCCCCAGAACGCCCCCTCATGTTAGGCACATTAAAAAGTGTAGTCTTTCGAACAATGCGCCTAACACATTCGTTAGGCACATTGGACATCATAACCTGCTCACTTAGGCGCATTTGACGCCAGAAAAGGGTGAAAAACCTGGTCATACATGTCTCCCTTAGGGTATGTTCACACGGTGTGTTGGATCCGTCTTTAGATGCGTGTGTGGATCTTTGTTTCGGACCCTAAACGGATCCGAACACATATCTAACAATGTGCAGTGTGATTTACATAGCTTTCAATGTAAAACTCACGTCGGCATTCAAATGAGTGATCACCGATACGTATTTCAGATCCATTCAAAGAATTGTGATGTCAATTCTTGATCCGAAAGACGTAGCAGTCGCCCTATTTAAATTTATAGGGTGTGTTCCTGCTACAGCCAAAAGTTTTGGATGCGATTTACGCAGCGCTTTTGGATGTGTTTTTCGGATCCAACACACTGTGTGAACATATCCTTATAGTCATCTCTCCTCTAACCTGGATCCAGCACTGCAGCTGTCCGCTTGTCTCCGCCAGTCTTCTGTTTACTTCTGGCTCAACTTAGCGTCACCACTGTAGTCACTGATTGGCTGCAGAGGCCAAATGCCATTTGGAGTGTTCACTGATGGTGATCAGTCAAGTAATACATGTGACTGCCTCAGCCTATCAGTGGCTTCAGCATTCAGCCGGAGCCAGAAGTAAACAGAAGACTAGCAGAGATGGTTGGGTCTGGTTGGATCTGAGGTGAAAGCAGAGCTGATTATACTCAGCGTTTTTTATGTTATCACCGCACTAGTATCTTAAAAATTGTATTATATTTACTTGGACAACTCCTTTAAGGAACAAACTTGACACATAACTCTAAACCTGTCTGGCCGGGTCAGAATGCTGCCCTGGCTAGAGGCATAATAAGTTAGTAACAGACTTGTTGGTTACAGCATTAGAGCCCCCGCTTGACCCTCCCTGTCGCTGCTGATTGACAGTTTTCTATCTATTACAATGTACAGGCAGAACACTGTCAATCAGTGGTGGATGGGCACAGTAAGGGCTCATCCCCACGGCAAAGGTCAAATACCGGTCGGTTTATCCGGTATTTGTCCTGTTTTAGTGCCGTCCCCACGGCCGCCGGGTGACGGCTTTTCTCCGCGATGAGTGGAGAAAAGCCCTCCTCCTTCCCATTAATATGTTCATATTCCGTCCGAAAACCGGACGGAAGATTGAACATGCACAATGTTTTTCGGGCGGCCGGTGGTTTGAAAAAACACCGGTTGGAAAACCCTTGCAGTGGGGATTGCTGCACGGGTTTTCCATAGAGGCCTGGTGTGTTCGTTTGCAGACGGTTTTTCAGACGGTCGCAAACCGATGCCATGGGGACATGCCCTAAGGCAGCAGCTCATAAACATGGTGAACTCGGCTACATGTTGCAAAGATGAGAACAATAGATTACTGAAATTTACTGGTACTTAACTGCATAAGTGACACTCTGCAGGAAACAATAGGTCTGTCACTATCTAATGCTGCTCTCAGATTCCTTGTAAGTCCCAGTATTAAATCCCCAATGCCCCCAAATTTCAGTAATACCACTTTTTGAAGTTTTGGGATAATTTTTGCCACCTATGTTTATGCAGATTATTAAATGCAACCAGAATTAAACTGGTTGCTCAAAATGTTTAATAAAAATCCACTTTTTTTCCCCCAAAACAGCACCACTCTTGTCTTTAATCTGTGTCTGGTATTACATCTAATACTCATTTAAGTGAATAGGACAAAACTTCAATAAGAGACACAGCTAAGGGAAAGAAGTGGCACTTTCTCATTAATTCTGGATAATCCCTTTAAGTTCAGCCCTGTTTCCATAGTGCAGTTTTGTTGCAGTTGCTGTGTATATTTTTTTTTCTAGCCAAATTTGGGTTTAAATCCCAAAAAGAGAATAGTGAAGCTCTCTTCTAAACATTTCTTTATGGCTGTTTTTGTTTCAACCCTTTTCTCATAAACAGTTTGGTCATTATTGAATTCTATGGTGACATACTGTACCTCTATGTCCTTCAGATCTTATATGGAGGCAAGTGATTTTTTTTTCCCATGTGTACCTCATGAATCTCAAGCATAAAACAAACTCCTTTTTTCTCTGTTGTACGCCTCACAGTGTTACACAAAGGGCAACATGTATGAACGGGGCTGCGCCAGAAGTCTGGCCTCTTTTCAGCCCGAAAACTGCCGCAGCCCTGTTCGCTAGATTTTCAATCAGGTGCACTCCATTATCAGGCGCGTTATCGGGCGCCTGCGGCACTTTGTAATGCGCCCAAGATTGGGAGGCGTGCTGGAGGCGTGTCGCACTACAACCGTATGATTCTACACATTTATGACTTTTGAACAGCAAATCTAGGTGCATTACTGCTGGAACAGGTAGAGTAGTTTAAAAGTGGTTTACCTGAGCCTGAATTGTCGCTTTATAGCTAGAAATCGCTAAATCTTTGACCCACATTAGAACAGGTTCATAGAATCAGGCGCATTCTACGCTACTAATGCACTCAAACAAAATGGCGTCTGGGTGCCAAAAATCATACATGTCACCCAAAGTGTCTATAGTCTGTGGTACACTGTGCAGAAACTATAAATGTTACCCACCTACAGTTTATTCTATTTAAGGAAATCTCAATACATGCACCTAAGAACTTAGATAACAAAGTGACCGACCATACTGCTTCTTAGGAATACATTTATGAATTAGGGTAAAAAAAATGTTTTCAAATTCCATGAACTTTATGTGGGATAATATACCAATTGTAAGAATATGAAACTTTGCACTTTGTGCTGGTGTATTCCTCTTTTTACAGTGAGTAATTGCAATTCATAGTTTTTTATACTGCACATATTGCAGTACTTTTTGAACAATGCTTAAAAACCCTAAATAATTACAATTCTCTTAGCCAGGCCTCTTAAATAGCAGAGGAATGACAAAGGCATAAACTTGTCCATTACCAGAGAATAAAATTATTGACTGTAAGAGGGGTAAAGGCAGTAACAATGGGCACTGCAACATCTTTTAAACATTAGCCAAATTAGTTTCAGGCCCATTGTGACAAAATGTGGTGGAAAAAAAAGACAAGACTTACAATATATACTATTTATATCTATACAAAAGTAAATGAGTGGGATTTTTCTAGCTTCGGTCTTTCAGTCACTTAGGTTGACTTTGTTGCATGAACACTAAAGAATGTCATTTATTGACTCCATTCTAGCATGTAATGTCAAATTCCATTTTAAGTGTGTGCTTAGTCTTGCACAATAGAAGACAAGTCATGTGAAACTGGCCGAAGAATGGAGTCACAGGGCTTTCTCAGATTGGTGACCGCCATTTTGTGTTTGACCTACTCCCCTCTGCCAATGGGGTGTGCAATTTGCAATCCGCTGACCTGTTGCTTAGGCTGTAGTTTAACTGAAAGATCAAAGGGCAACGCGGGCATTTCAACCCTGCTGAGGTGGGCCTTTCCCAGGCTGTCACACTGTGAGGCAGCCAAAGGTTTTGTTCTGACAGGAATCTAGGCCCGGTCTGTGAGGCCTATGTCTTCTTTGTCTGGCCTGAGAAGTTTGAGGCCCAGGTTCAGAATCTAGTGTTCATCAAAATGATCAAAGGCCTTGAAGCCTTGGACATGAAATCTTTCTTTCCATTTCCTTTTCTTAAAGAATGAATTGTACAAGTACCAAAGAATTCCATTTTCCAAAGCTTTTATATTAAGTGCGAGCTCTAACTTCAGAGTCCTTCAGTTGTACACATAAAATGTAAGTGCATTTTCAATCTGGGCCCAGCTGCAGGACTTGCATCTATGAGTATTTCTTTTTAAAAATAGAAGCTTTTACGGATTAAGGCCTTCGATCTTTGAAAGTGAGTTTTAGGATGAACAAAAAAAAAGTGAAAAAGAGACCTAGAATGATTTGTGTTTTTGTTCTGCTGCTAAGTATATTGGTAAGCAGATAATGTGTTTAAATCAAAATGATAGTGGGAAAAACATAAATCTGTAGTGTGAAAGGGGAAAATCTTTAAGACAATCTTTGTTCTTTGTGTAACTATATAGGATATAGTCTCCTTTGATTTCAAATAAAAAGAATAATAATATATAAATAAAAAAAAAAAAAGAAAAAGCATATATATATATATATATATATATATATATATATATTACTCACAAAAAGTTAGGGATATTTGGCTTTCGGGTGAAATTTATGCAAAACATAAAATTTTTATGCTACAGTGCTATTTTATCCTGTAGCCATTTAAATGGTAGCATTCAATGTTGATTTTCTCGTCTAAAACAATTTAATGAAACAAAAGCCAACAGCAGTGGAAGGTATACACCATCAAAAAGTGTCAATGTCTCAATGCCGTGTCATGTGGACTTCAGCATCAATTACAGCTTGACAGTGAGGTCTCATGCTGTTATTGACTGCTGAGGCATGGCATCCCACTCTTCCTGAAGGGTGTCCCTCCGGTAATTGAGGTGCAGGGGCACAGAATTAAGAGCTTCTACACGGTGACTTAGCTGATCCCACCGGTTATCTCGGGGATTCAGGTCTGGAGAAAGTGCAGCTACTTCATCTAATGTACCACAGTCTCCAATAGCCATTCCCTCATATAATATTTCGAGTTGCACCAAAGCCACTGTGGGCCAACTCTACCATGCTGCTGTGGGTCACTTATGGGCTACCCTCTACCAGGCAGCTTTTCTGCCAAATGGTTGAACAGCAGGACACTGTAATCACTTGTGAAGAAGTGCACTCGCCAGATCACACATGTGCAAAAATTAGACATTGCCACAATATATCAATACTCCAGTACAGTTTTTAGATAAAGTACAGATAATCTAGGAACCATCCCCTTTAAGGGCCTCCAAGTAGCAGGGCAAAAGCTTTAATAACTCACAGTAGTACTTGTCTGGTAACAGTTGTTGTTCAGGTTGTTACAACCACATTAATTAGCTTTAGACATGTAGACAAAGGTAAAGAAAGACTATTAACAAATACATTGCGGTTCTTATTTTGCTTCATTTCAAACCTAGAGTAGTTTTTATCTCCTGCTTGTCTATACAACCTTCCTTAGGTTACCCACCATCTCCCTCTGCCCTCAATGCTTCAGCTGACATGACTGACCATGGTGATATCAATCCCTGCTGTGTCTTATCAGCAGCATCGGAGCTTGGTTATCTATGTTACTGATAGACTTTAACCCTTTAGAGCTCTTTAGCCTTCTGCCCAATCGTTTGCAGTCTTATGTTAGCAATGTCCCGCTAACGGGCTCAGCTAGGAGTAGCGTGACTGATAGGTCAATTACTGCTGTAGAACCACTCACAGCCTAAACAGGAACTAGAAGCCTGAAGCTGGCTGTAAAGAGCAGGCTTAGTGAAACAGTCTGATAAGAACACCATTTGAAGTGTTTTAGAAAGAAGAGGGTGCAACAGACACTTGTCACAATACACTCACAATACTAATCACTTCCAATAAGGGATAAAGGTAGCTTCCAAATGTTGTCACAGAAAGAAAATAAAGCATAAAGCAACAGTCTCACTTGTTCAATATATGGATGGAAATAATATAATTGGCTGAGTACACTCAGGCAGGACCAGGATAACTGGTAGGCAGAAATAGGTGACCGCCTATGACACCATCTCATACTAAGCAGAAAGGCGGCGCAGAGAGGTATGGAGCTGGCTGACTTATCCATGGGGGACGCTAAATCCCTTACTTGCCTAAGGCACCAAAATAACTTGTCCCAGTCCTGCACTCAGGGAGACACCTCTATATTGTGTATCACTCCAGCTGCCACACCTGTAGCAGGTCCTTTGGGCTCATATGAAGTCTTGCCAGCCACTCCTGATTTTATATCCCCCTCTCACTGCAGTGACCCATTGCCGGATGCTACCATAACGATTACGCCTACATCAGCATTGAGCTCCATGTGGGCTTAGGCTGCTGCAGACTGGGTGCAAGAAAACTTTTGCCCACATTCTCTACGCTCAGTGGAAAGGCTAGGAGCTATGACTTGCCAAGCAAAGGGATGATAAAGGATACAAGCAGGCTAACAGGCATGTAGACAGGCACAAAGAGGGAAAGGGACTGAGGCCAACCAACTGTAAGGAACAATGCATAGGCACACCCTAAAAACAACACTTACTAAGGGTTACCTGCTCCTTCACTTACACTGAAAGCGGGGGCTAATATGTTGCATTCACATAGATGAATAAACCACTTATTTGATCAAATCTATTGTAAATACTATAATTCCTTTGCTCTATTTGCTTGGGACCTCTGCTTTAGGTTAAGATCACAGGCACTCACTTTTAAAGGGGAATACCCCTTTAAACCAAAAACATAATATCAGGTTACTATAAGATATACTGTCATACACATGTGGAGAAAACAGAACTCATCATCTTCCCACCGTCCAACTCTACCCCTGCCCCTGATCTCCCTATCTCAGTCAACGGCTCTACACTCTCACCTGTTCCGCAAGTCCGCCGCCTTGGGGTAATCCTAGACTCTGCTCTGTCTTTCAAACCACACATCCAAACCCTCACCTCTGCCTGCCGCCGCCACCTGAAAAACATCTCTCACATCCGCTCATTCCTTAACTATGACACTACAAAAATGCAGGTCCATGCCCTTGTCATCTCCCGCCTAGACTACTGCAACATCCTTCTCTGTGGCCCTCCAGCTAGCACCCTCGCTCCCCTCCAATCCATCCTTAACTCTGCTGCCCGTCTTATCCACCTCTCTCCTCGCTACTCCTCTGCCTCTCCCCTCTGCCAATCCCTTCACTAGCTGCCCATTGCCCAGCGATTTCATTTCAAGCTACTAACCATGACCTACAAGGCTCTCCATGACCTCTACCCTCCATACATCTCTGCCCTAATTTCCTAATATCTCCCTCACGCAATCTCTGCTCCTCACAGGACCTTCTCCTCTGCTCTCCCCTTATCAGCTCCTCACACAACCGTCTCCAAGACTTCTCCCGTGCTTCCTCCATATTCTGGAACTCGTTGCCCCAACACATCAGACTCTCCTCCACTTTCACCAGCTTCAAAAGCAACCTGAAAACCCATTTCTTCAGGCTTGTCTATAACCTACACTAACCTTGTTGTCACTACTTCCCCACAAACATGTCTGCCCTCACCTCCTGTCTCTTTCCCCCTCCTTGTAGATTGTAAGCCCTCGCGGGTAGGGTCCTCTCGCCCTTTGTCGTGCCAATTGTCATTAATCACTTATCATTGTACTCGTTTGACTTATGTTATGTATGTAACCCCCTCGAATGTACAGCGCCCTGGAATCAATGGCGCTTTAAAATAAATAATAATAATAATACACTTTGTTATTACCCAATAATCATAATTTGTCATTTATGTTATCAGACTATGATTAGAGATAAGCAAATTGTTCACTTAATTCAATTTATGCAGATTCTTGAATCAGTTTATGGTTTTCCGTACCATTAGAATACATTGATGAACCTAACTGTTCAGTTTGGGATTAGTTTCTGCTGTATTTTACAAAACAATGGGTAAAATTATCCTCCCATTATATTTTATATGCAGATCAGGTGATATGATACACTTACCTCTATCTACAATGTTCCAAAAAAGATAGACATTTTAGACCTTTATGGTTTGAAGTTGTACTACACTCATTCCAAACGGCAGGTGTGGTTTGGACTTGGTACCCCATTCTTAAGGGTCTGGGAGTTGTGAAGTGGCACAGACCAGCTCACACATTACATAAGCAGGAAAGACTGGGCCTTAAGCCCTGGGCAGCGAGAGCTTGAACGCTTTTTTCCACATTCATGCCAAGGCTTGTGGAAAACCAGCAGCACATGATACACTTTACTTTTGTATTTTATTGGAAACTTTGTACACAAACAGGGGAAATCAAATGCAAAAGTTAGCAAGAGAATTCAAAGAGATCCCTTAGCGCTCAGCAGGAATGAAGAAAAACAACTATTTGATTTAAAGTTGGTTTATTGTAGCATAAAAGGTGCAAGGCAATGCGTTTCTCGCCATACATAACTTAAAATCACCGTGGTTTAAATATGGTGCCAAACTTTGTAGTAATGTTACTTGAGCGCTCTTTACTAGCAGCTGGCACAGCATCTCAAGCATCTTGCTTGAGAAAGGGGGAGGACCCGGAAACGTCGCAGAGCAGCAGTGCACACACCCCAGACAGCCGTCATTGCAGCAAGGTGAACATCGTCTAGCAAGCTGTGCCAGCTGCTAGTAAAGAGCGCTTGAAGCTTCAGCGCTGAAGATCCATTTGGACTGCTCCAGGCTTGGAGAAACACAACCGCAAGTGTATACTACAAAAGCATTATTGAGAATGTCTGAAAAGCTAGGCTATTTAGCCAATATGCTGTTTTAAATTTTTTGATACTAATTAAATGGAAAACGTATTATAGATACATTGCTTGAAGTGTCTATATTAGGAGTATACCTTTATTTAGCTATTTAACACGGGGCGTTTGAGGAGAGTGCCCACGTATATACTCTATCACATGCGGTGTATATACATTTAATAGAGGTCATATATCATAACAATCTGTACTACAGCATCCAAACTAATATATACAGTTGAAACCAAAAGTTTACATACACTATGTAAAAAGACACATATGCATGTTTTTCTCACTATCTGACATGAAGTCAGAATAAATCTTTCCTGTTTTATTTCAATTAGGATTTCCAAATTTTTTTATATTTGCCAAATGCCAGAATAATGAGAGCGAGAATTTTTTAAGGCATTTTTATTACTTTCTGCAAAGTCAAAAGTTTACATACACTAGTATTACTATGCCTTATGATGATGTAATGTCTTTTGAAGCTTCTGATTCTGGTTTATTGGCAACATCTGTGTTAGAGACACACCTGTGGATGTATTTTTAATCACACTAGAAACAAACTGCTTCTGTGTGTAACATCATGGGAAAGTCTAAAGAAATCAGCCAAGATATCAGGAAGAGAATAGTGGACTTGCACAAGTCTGGTTCATCCTTTATTCAATTTCCAGATACCTGAAGGTGCCTTGTTCATCTGTACAAACAATTATACACAAGTACAAACAAGATGGGAATGTCCAGTCATCATACCGCTCAGGATGGAGACTTGTTCTGGGTCTCAGAGATGAACATGCTTCAGTCTGACATGTGCATATCAACCCAAGAACAAAAACATAAGACCTTGTGAAGATGCTGGCGAAAGCTGGTAAGATTGTGTCATTATCCACAGTGAAACGAGTAATGAATCAACATGGGCTGAAAGGCCACTCTGCCAGGAATAAGCCATTACTCCAAAAAAACGTAAAAGCAAGATAAATGTTTGAAAATGCACACAGGAACAAAGACCTACATTTTTGGAGACATGTCCTGTGGTCTGACAAAACTAAAATTGAACTGTTTAGTCATAATGACCATCGTTACATTCGGAGGAAAACGGGAGAAGCTTGGAAGCCTAAGAACACCATCCCAACTGTGAAAGATCGGGGTGGCATCATCATGTTGTGGGGTTGTCCTACTGCAAGAGGGATTGGTGCACTTCACAAAATAGGTGGCATTATGAGGAAAGAAGATTATGTGGCAATACTGAAGCAACATCTCAAGACATCAGCCAGGAAGTTAAAGCTTGGGCTGAAATGGGTCTTCCAAATGGACAATGCCTCGAAGCATACTGCCAAACAGGTTACAAAATGGCTTAAGGATAACCAAGTTAACGTTTTGGAGTGGTCATCACAAAGCCCTGATCTCAATCCTACTGAAAATGTATGGACAAAGCTGAAAAGGCCGGTGCGAGCAAGGAAACCTCCAAGCATGGCTCAGTAACACCAGTTCTGTCAGGAGGAAGGGGCCAAAATTCCTACCAACTATTGCGAGAAGCTTGTGGAAGGATATCCAAAACGTTTGACCCAAGTCATTCAGTTTAAGGGCAATGCTTCCAAATACTAATGAAATGTATGTAAACTTTTGACTGCAGAAAGTAATAAAAATGCCTTAAAAAATTCTCTCTCTTATTCTGGCATTTGGTAAATATAAATAATATCGGTAAGCCTAATTGACCTAAAACAGGTAAGGTTTATTCTGATTTCATGTCAGACAGTGAGAAAAACATGCAGATGGGGCTTTTTATATAGTGTATGTAAACTTCTGGTTTCAACTGTACAGTACATGCAAAAAGTAAAGGATCGCTCACCACCTGGGATTCAACGTGCTCCTGACTCTTCCACTGCTGTGGCCCACCCAGAGAAAAGCTATCTGAGAGAAGGCTGTAAATTTTCAAGGTACCAAACTACACAGCTTTATTGTAGAAAATAGATATACAGAAGGTAAAACAGAATGCCTGCATATGGCTATGCATTTCCAACCTGATTCGTCCTTTGTCACAGCCACACAGGCATCCAAATTAAGACCGACTCTAATTGTTATCATTGTATATTGGCTTTTCAAAGTCATCATAATCAGTTTATCAAGCAACAATGTCCAAAAAAGTAACAGCTTCTATTGAAGTAATCTTTGTATATTCCGTATAGTTGCAAGGAAACAAAAGGTTATTCCAAAACAACTGTTTAATATCTGGTAGAAGAGCCAAGAAATGACAAATGCTGACGTTCTCAGAGTGGTTATTACTTCCCTTCCTCTTATTGGGCCACTACACAGGAAAGGAGCTCTCCTGGCCTGATTAGTAGCCATATAAATGAGATGTCCTACAAAAAGTATCATGATCCTTAGTTTCCAGATCATTACAAGTATAATGATGTACTTACACTTAGCTGGTAATTGAGTCCATATGTTTTATAGTTTCCAAGTTTCATTTAAATCTTAACATTATTGACAGTGTCTCTTGTGCTACTCTTTTATCAAACCTCCTTAATGCTTTTGAATGTAGAGAAAGTGTCACGATACCCATTTACATTTAAACTCTGCAACATTGCAGCAATTGTGCCTTTACTTCAGCAGACGGTAATGGTCTTTATGTGCGAGATTGTAGTGCTGCAACACACATTAGACAGAGCTCTCTCAAGATTCCTGCTTTTTCCTGTGTTGATGATAATCAAAGCTATACTCCTCTTTTTCTGTATGAACATCACAATTGCATCTGTCTGGCACGTCCACTGAGGCATGAATTAATATTTTTCAATTGGTCTGTTGTCCGAGGGGAACCGGCTAGGAAGAGATTGACAGATGCAGCTTGAATTATCTTGTGCTAAGAACTCAGCCCAATTTGTGATTTGTTGCAGGTGCTAAAGAGATTGATATTGCTGCTACCCTGGAGCATTTGAGAGACCAGCGACCAGGAATGGTGCAGACAAAGGTACTGTCAATAATACCAGGGGATAAAAAGTATTTTAAAGATTCTTCAGTAATTGTATGTTAAAGGGAAAGCAGATTTTGACCTAGTTTAACACACATGACTAACTGGGTTACTTTGCATACATTAAAGCGAGCGGCTCTAAACATTTATCTCAGCTCCTTTTCTCTGTTTACATGAATTCTCCGAGGGGCGAGTTAGAAATCCATAACAATTAATATGAAATAAGATACAAAGGGAAACAATAACCTTCTTGGAGCTAATCAGGATCTCAGATCAAGGTCTGATATCCAGGATGTTCTCTCAGCCGGAGAGGAAATTAGAATGTTCTATTTTTTAATTTAGGGTATCTGTACTTCTATTCTATTTCATCTGCACACGCAACGTGTTTTATAATAAAAAAAAGTTATTTACTGTCAATTTCCTAACTTTAAATAAATTGGAATTAAATATACTTTAAGTGCATTAAGGAACCAGATTTCAACTTTTTATCCATTCTGGAGATTTGCTGCACATGGAATAAAAATAAAAAAATCAAGAAAGGACCTATACATGTAAAATATCAAATTTGACTGTTTTCATGGTTGAGTAAATTTAGAGTGTTTTCCTAATAGTGAATCCTGAAAATTCAAAATATTTTTACTGTGCCAATATAGTTGGAGTGATGTGAATCCAGATCAAATCAACATGAAATTCCTTTTAAATGAACACATTTTATTATGCAATATATTCGTTTTGATACACTTGTTTGGACAATATATTATATAGGAAACAACAATAATGTTTTTTTGTAAGTCATTTAAAAATTCCAAGTGAAATTTAGTTTACAGGTTTATGTACATTGGCACCAGGGATATATATAAGGGAGTGTGGAGTGAGACTGAAAAATATCTGCCTCTTCGATTTCATAACAAATTATGGAAAAAAATAGCAAAGCATGCAGCGCAATTTATTCCGTTAAAATGACAGACACCATGATGGAAACCCAATGGACTGTATTGTAATCAATGGAGTCTGTTGGGTGCCGTTGATAACCGTCAAATAACAAATCCAGCGCTGACTCTGTAACTGAGGCTCCAAATGGAATCCTTCGATGCAGATATGAATGGGCTTTACATGGTTAAAATTGCTCCCTTGCACCCCTCTTAGCTGTGTCCTTGTCCTCAGAACACAAATACGGTTAAAAGCTATGGCAGTAAAGGGAGCTTTCAGTATTAGAATCTCAACAGGCCGGCCCACTGGAGTGATTTCTTTTGTGCGTGCCACTGACTGCTCAGGCCAAAAGAGGCCTATAGCCTGAGCTGCTTTGTTCATCATGAGGACAAGATTAGCTGAGTAATTAATTTTATTTTTTTGGAGTGGCGGAAGGGAGTGCTATTACTTCTTGTGAACATTAAGAGGGCACTTTAATGGTCATAATGCGGTAAATACGGGCAGCACGGTGGTTAACACTGTTGTCTTGCAGCACAGGAGTCCTGGATTTAAATCCCATCAAAAGTAACATCTGCATGGAGTTTGTATGTTCTCCTTGTGTTTGCGTGGGTTTCCTCCAGGTATTCCTCCAGGTATTAGATGGCAATGGCATGGTGCTGTTATGCAGGCAATTTGAAGAGATGTCCAGTCATAGTATAGTGATATTATTTGGTTGTTGCATATTATTACCCTATAACTATAGTTGCAGCTGTGTCGTACATCAGACTCTACTAAATAGAGGATACGGCTGCTTTTTTCCTCCACATTCGGCAGCCACATTATCCACTCACCAAAGTCTGCTGTAGTGTACACAGCCTGTCCTGTGTACACTACATTTGTTAACTACTATGACTACTGTTAGCAAATGTTTTCTCCTGGCACAGCAGCACTAGGACTGGTAGGCAGGCTGACACTTGGCTTTCTGAAGTTAAAATGTTCTGTTTTCTTATTCCATTTCCTCTCATTTTCTTTGTCTTAAGAGATATAATTTATTGTTTAAAAGTTATGCTCATTCCCAATGAATTGTCAGATGTTGCTTCAAGAGCTCCCTCATGTAAAAAAGTGGAAACCATAGGTGTGTGATGCCCGCCATAGTGCAGCAGTCCCCTCATTCTAGTGTCCTTTGACATTTCTGAGGTGAGAAGATGTTTTATAGAGCTCACATTGTGTCTGAAATAGGATCTTCATCTTCAGGGTAAAATACCCAGGTTTGTAGTATGATACCCTCAATGTTTGCATGGAGTGATATCACAAGATCCATCAGCAGAAGCTTATATGTATGTTGATGACATGACAGTGATATGACTACTTCCAGGAAGAGCCGATGGGGTTTTGAGTTAGGTAAAAATGTTAGGTTAAAGGGGTTTTACCACAAATTAAATTTAATGTGGAAAATTTGCAAATTAAATAATAAATATTTTCACCATTCATCATTATTAAAAATTCTGTACCATTTTTGTTTTAGCTGCTACCTTAGTGATCCATAGTGTACATCTCGTCTCTTGGGGATACGACCAGTGATGATAGCACATGCTCAGACATCACCTCTCCTTTCAGGCAGCTACTGTCAGTCTCTTCCCTGTCTAATAATCACACACACTCAATGCCGAAAGAGTGTTCAACCCAAGAGCTGTCATTCTACTCCTGTCCTCTGTAATTAGTCAAACAGTGCAAATAAATAAAAGGAAAAAAGAAACATCAATCAGGAATGTGCATTGAGAAAAAATCCATGTTTGGTTCTTGCTGGGATTTAAACCTAGGAGCCCTATGCTGAAAGACAGAAGTGGTAATCACTCAGCTACATTGTAGCTATTCACAGCTCTCTACATAAACAGAGCTTTGTTTGACTACAGTGAGCACACCATGGGGAAAGGCATGGTGATATCAAGCTTGCTGGATCACATGGTATGAAATTCAAATAAGTCATACATGCAAAGCACAATGAAAGCTAAAGCAGGACAAACCAGGCATGAAATGCCTCCGTGGTAAACCCCCTTTAAGGAAGAACAATTCTGAGCTAGACAAAGTGTGAAACTGCATAAACAGTGAAGGGGCACACCTATACGGTAGTAGCATTTTTTACAATCTAAACTTTAATCACTAAGTACTATATCTAAGTACAAGTTTACAGAGTACATGTAGATAACATCTGCATAAAAAGTTTATTAACTTTGTAAAAATATGAAGCTGCTTATCCTATACTTATCTGAATCGTAACCTCTATGATTGCCCATAATTACAAGTAAAACTTTGCTGGTTCTTGTTGGCAGTAGTCAAAATCTGTCAACAAATAAAATTGCTTAGCTGACTTTCTGTAAAGCCTCTTGAGAAAGCTTGGTGAAACGTGCGTCGAGGCTATCCCATTTCCTTGGCAGTGCATCTCCTCCATTCCTGTATACACTTGGTAATGTATTGTGTGTGAGAGGTGTGGCATTATTGTATGCCCATCTTGATGTGTCTATATACTATTTAATCACTTGATCTCTAATATAAGACACTTTGATACTAATGTTAAATATTATAGGTTATACACCTTAGATGACTTTCTATATTCAGGAATGGTGTGATTTGTATGCCTTGTTTGATATGGACATTATTTTAATTTGTTTTTAGCCTTAAATTTGTACTATTTGTGACATATTAGTTTTTAATATTTATTATTGAATTAATAAAGATTGTCAATATATATTTTCCTATGACTTTTTTGTCATTGTATTCTTTTTTGGTTAACTTCCTGTAAAGCCGTCCGGCTGAAAATCTGTTCAGTGTAGACTACTGAACGGATTTTCTTTTAACGTCTATGGGGATGGTTTCTTGTCGGTTTACAGGCGGATTCCAAAACCGTCTGAAAATCTGACATATAATCCATGCAGTGTGGACTGAATCTAATTATACATTTCTAGGAGGAATAACAGAGGAACAGCACAACACAGAAATATAAGAGAAGATGCTCCAGAATTGTTATTTCACAGACAGCACAGATATTTAGTAAAACAGTAAACAGGCTGATGTACATGCTCAAATGCAATGTATTCCCAGAGTTACTCAACGTGTCGCCCCACAATAGCCACCTGCAACTGCAGAGAAAAAAACTATGGTTAATATAAGTATTCCTTCTAATTGAGTACATTTCATTTGCTAAATGTGATGATTTTGTTACCATACAGACACAAAGGAGTAAAGTGAATAGGAAACATAAAATGACAACCCATTTATTAACATGACCTGAATAAATTTTTTGACTTTTTGTTAATGATTTTAAAAAAACCAAAAACTTTTTTTTTCTAATTTGTTTTATGATAATTAGAAGCAAAATGTGAATAGGATGCAAAAAAAAGCCAATTAAATGTAAATATTCTGTAAACAAGCCATGTGCGGCTATCATATTGTGGGCAACGTGGTAATCACATTTCCATTCTATTTCTAGACAGTTACACTGCCCAAATCTCTCATGAAAATGCCTGGTAAATTATAAGTATCTGATTACTTGCCAGGGCTGTGTGTTCTCAGGAGAATTAGGCTTGATGGATTTAAGCAAACCGCACTATTTGCCTGTGGAATACAAATAAGAAATTGTAGGCATTTTGATTATTTTAAGTCAAAGGATTAAAAATCAGGTTCGAAATGCCAATTAGAAAAAGTCCCCAGGCAAACAGCCACCCAAATTACTACACCAATAACCTAATGTTTGCAGCGAGCATAAACTATTGTTATTATTTCCAAGGATTGCAAGGGATTCCCGTTGCAATATTTCTTTTCTGAAAAAAAATTAAAATAGTCGCCTACTGTGTATTGTACTAGCAATTAGAGTTATCAGCCAGTTACATGGTAAACTCCCCTGGCTTTCTGGACTCTCTTTCTACTGATATTGATCTGCACTACAAAACTGGGGAGTTGCAACTATTTTTTGGGAGTAGTGAATAGATATGGGCGAATGTCTCAAAATTCGGTTCGCTCACTTCGCCGAATTTCCCGACAAAAAATAACTTCGTTCCGAATTATTTCGGGACGAATCACGTTAAAAAACAGCTATTTCCAGGCTGCCCAGAGCCTGCAGGGTGCTGTAGAACGTTGTGCCATGCTTAAATATGCAGAGGGAGCTTGGTTTGGTCTTCATACAATGTTGTGTTTTAGTATGACACGCACATGACTGCCGCCGCTATTAGAATCGCTTCACTCTAAAATTCCCTGGGCACTTAAGAGGGCAAAACTGACCAAAAAACTGAAGCGGGAATGTTGCCTGATAAAGTCATGCCAGCGACAGCTGGAAAAAAACAAACTGAGACTCAGGTGGCAACATTAGTGACAGAGTGTGGAGGTGACGGCGGCAGCCACAGCAGCATGAGGTCAGACAGTGGCACAATGACATTCTGGAGGTGGCAAAAACAGGAGTAGGCCACAGAGTGGCACAATGACACAGTGTGGAGGTCACGGCGGCAGCAGCATGAGGTCAGACAGTGGCACAATGACATTCTGGAGGTGGCAAAAACAGGAGTAGGCCACAGAGTGGCACAATGACAGAGAGTGGAGGTGACGACGGCAGGAGCAACAGCATGAGGTCAGAGAGTGGCACAATGACACAGTATGGAGGGCACGGCAGCAGCCACAGCAGCAGCATGAGGTCAGACAGTGGCACAATGACAGAGTGTGGAGGTGGGTGGCAATACCAGTCCCTGGTAAAGATGGTTGGTGGCAGATGGAGAAACTGTTAGCAGATGTGTGGCATCAGGCGGGTGGCGGCATCAGAATAGTGGCTGAGGCAGGTAGTTTGAACCCAGACTCATTTCTCACAGTTTGGGTGAGGCGTCATGGCTGATGTAGTCTGACGCCTAAGGCATTGGTGTGTGGAAATCCTGGCCGATCCACGCCTGATTCATCTTGACAAAGGTCAGTCGTTCCACATTTCCCGTGGACAAGCGGGTTCTCCTTGGGGTAACGATGGCCCCCGCTGCACTGAACACCCGCTCTGATGCCACACTACTGGCCGGGCCGGACAGCTTCTCCAGTGCGGCCACACATCCAGCTTGGCTGCCCAGTAGTCCAGCGGATCTTCTAACTGGGGTGGCAGAGTGCTGTCCAAGTAGGCCACCACCTGTTGGTTCAGGGTCTGCTCCAGGTCCTGCTGCTGCTGCCGCTGGCGACTGCCTTCCTCACTAGGAAGCTGCTCATCAGTGACTCCAGACTTAGGTTGCTGCTGATGGAGCTGATACTGCTCCGACCCCCCCACCTTCTCCCAGCAGCCGCGGCAGTAGTATGTGAGCGCTGAAGAACCCCCCGGTCAGACCTGTCAGAGGAGGGACGATGCCGCACATAGGCAGCGGCCAACTGACTACGTCTGCCTCGTCTTCCTCATCTCCAGCTACCTCCTCCAGCTGCTCCTGCTCCTCCTCTCTTGTCACCTGGGTAGAAAATCCACTCATTTTCCAGACAATGCTTCTGCTCCAATGTCCTCCTCCTCCTCCTCCTCCATTTCAGTCCCCACTGGACTCATGTGGCCGCGAGAGGTAGTCGCCACGTCTCCAGTCCCCTGCCCAGACAGATTTTTTCAGCATCTGTTCCAGGACATGAAGCAGTGGAATGATGTTATTCATCCCGTAGTCCTGGCAACTGACAAATAACGTGGCCTACTCGAATGGCATCAACAAACGGCAGGTGTCACGCATGAGCTGTCACTGGCTGACATCAAAGTTACACAGGGGAGTACTCCTGTCCGCCTGGATCATCAAAAAATCGTTAATGGCCTTTATCTGTTCATACAGTCGAACCAACATGTGCAGGCTGGAATTCCAACGGGTGGAAACATCGCATATCAGAGTGTGTTGGGGGAGGCCGTTCTGCCGCTGCAACTCGAGGAGGGTGTTCCTGGCTTTGTAGGAATGGATGAAGTGCATGCACAGTTTCCTGGCCATTTTCAGAATCTTCTGAAGATCGGTGGAAGACTTCAGGAACCTTTTCACAACCAGATTGAACACGTGCGCCATGCAGGGCGCATGGACCATCCCTCCTCGGTGCAGCGCGGACACCATGTTACTCCCATTGTCCGTCACCATGGTTCAGATTTGCAGTTGGCGCGGAGAAAGCCACACATCGATTTCTTGCTGCATGACGCGGAGCAGTTCCTCCCCTGTGTGACTTCGTTCGCCAAGGCAAGCCAGGTGTAGAACTGCATGACACCGCTGTGCCCTATACATGTGGTATGATGGAGCAGTACTTGTGGAGGCTGAGATGGTGGTGGTGGAGGAGGAGGAGGAGGCGGACATTAGTGCAGGAGCCGCAGTTTGACAACGTGGAGGAGAAAGCGGCGTCTCCTGTCCAAGTTGTTGGTGTGCCTGAGCAGGAAGCACATTCACCCAGTGGGCCGTAAAGGACATGTACTGGCCCTGACCGTAGTTACAGCTCTAGACGTCCGCGCTGCTGTGCACCTTGGAACAAACCGATAAGCTCAAGGACTGGCCCACCTTCTGTTCTACATATTTATGCCTTTTTGGAAAAGAAATTACGGCTTGGAACTCTCCATCTCGGCTCGGCACAAGCCATTAGTTCTCTGAACGGTGCAGAGTCCACCATTTGGAAAGGGAGGGACTGCAGTACCAACAACTTGGACAGGAGCACGGTCAGCTGCTGCACCTTAGGATGGTTGGACGCATACTGTTGTCTCTTTGCAATCGCCTCGCTGAACGACTGCTGGCGCCATGAGTAGCGAGGAGCAGGAGCATCTGGACCGGGAGATGATGTCAAAGAGAAACAGCTCCCTTCTGCAGAGGTGGTGGAGCCTTGACTGGCTGCAATGGCATGCGTGCCACTGGGCGCTGCTGCTGCTGCTGCTGTTGCTGCGGCGGCAGGATGGACCACCACATCTGAGCCACGTTTCTCCCAGGCCACCGGATGGTGACGCTGCATGTGTTGACGCAGGGCCGTGGTGCCAACGTTAGCTCCCTGGCCACGCTTCACTTTCTGCCCACAGATTCTACATATACCCATATTCGGCTCTTCCGGTGTCTTAGCAAAGAACTGCCACACCGCCGAGTATCGTATTTTACCACCAACGCTCCGCACTGAGTGACTGCTACCGCCACTGCCTCGCTGAGCCCCTGTGCCTACGAAGCGGGTTTTTAACCCCGTGGCCGCTTGGCTCCCGACCTCACACTGCTGCTACCCTGCTGACTCACGGCCACACAACCCACTTGCTGGCTGCGCCGCTGCCTGACGCGCAAGCTGACGCCCTCTTCTCCTGACGATGATGAAGCCCTTGCCTCACCCGGCTCCCAAGTGCAGTCGGCTACATCATATTCTATTTGTGTTTCATCGTCACTGCTGTCCTCATCACCGGTCTTGCTATGCAGAGGCTGACCCCTCACAACATGACCTCCCATGCCACTCTCAACATCTATACTTTGCCGCCTACTGCAAGAAGCAGCATTTCTTCGCTGCCAAGTAGCTGCTGACTGCCCTCCTCAAATTGTTCATCCTCGCTATATAGTGGCACTGAGCCCAGACCACATAGTAGATCTCTGGCTGAGGGAATCGGATGGGACAGAGGCAGGTTGAGGACGGGTGAGGGCCGCTGACCCGCTCCCGGGCCATGCCAACTAAGGGTTGTGTGACGTTCCCACCGACTCTTGGCTGGGGTTGTCAGATGTCATCTGGGAGGAAGTGGATGACCTAGTCAACCAATCAAGAATCCTTGGGTTGCTAGTCAGCACACGGCCGCTAGATGACAGCGGCAGTTGTGGCCTCACCGAGTGACCCCTGCTGCGACGTCCCCTTGCTGTGCTGCGACCTGGGCCTGGAATGTTTGTGCCTCTGCCACTCGCAGGTGAAGAGCCTGCCACCTCTCTGTCTGACATACTGTTTGTTCTAAAATGTACAGACACTGTTTGATGAAGATATCTGTATATGATAAATACACACCCTGTATTTGACTCCAAATGAACCCACTAAGAAGCTTGGGTAACCCTTGGATATAAATTGCGCTCCACAAATGGGCAGGAAAAATTGACTTGTATGTGCCGTTTAAAAACTCTGTGTATTTTTCTGAATATAAAAGCACAAACAGGCTTAATTAACCTTTGGATATGAATTATGCTACAGAATTTCTTCTGTGGCGGTGAAAAACAAAGTTTCTTTTACTGAGTACAACTGCAGAATAACGCTTAATTAACCCCTGGATGTAAATTGCGCAAAATAATTGAGCAACCACAAACTACGAGCTTTGTAGCGTGTTACAATGGCGTGTTTTCTACGCTGCACAACAAGAGAAAAAAATTGTAATTAACCTTCGCTTGTGAATTATGCTACAGGAGAAATGTCTTTTTGCCGGTGAAAGACGGTTTATTTTAGTCACCACAGCAGAAAAACAACGCTTAATTAACCCCTGGATGTAAATTGCGCCAAACAATTGAGCAACCACAAACTGCAAGCTTTGTAGCGTGTTACAATGGTGTGTTTTTTACACTACACAACAAGAGAAAAAATTGTAATTAACCTTCGCTTGTGAATTATGCTACAGGAAAAATGTATTTTTTGGCGGTTAAAGACTGTTTATTTTAGTCACCACATCAGAAAAGCAACGCTTAATTAACCCCTGGATGTAAATTGCGCAAAACAATTGAGCAACTACAAACTCCGAGCTTTGTAGCGTGTTACAATGGCGTGTTTTTTACGCTACACAACAAGAGAAAAAAATGTAACTAACCTTCGCTTGTGAATTATGCTACAGGAAAAATGTATTTTTTGGAGGTGAAAGACGGTTTATTTTAGTCACCACAGCAGAAAAACAACGCTTAATTAACCCCTGGATGTAAATTGCGCCAAACAATTGAGCAACCGCAAACTACGAGCTTTGTAGCGTGTTACAATGGCGTGTTTTTTACGCTACACAACAAGAGAAAAAATTGTAATTAACCTTCGCTTGTGAATTATGCTACAGGAAAAATGTCTTTTTTGGCGGTGAAAGACGGTTTATTTTAGTCACCACAGCAGAAAAACAACGCTTAATTAACCCCTGGATGTAAATTGCGCCAAACAATTGAGGCCCCGCAAACGACGAGCTGTGTAGCGTGTTACAATGGCGTGTTTTCTACCCTACACAACAAGAGAAAAAATTGTTATTAACCTTCGCTTGTGAATTAGGCTACAGGAAAAATTTATTTTTTGGCGGTGAAAGACGGTTTATTTTAGTCACCACAACAGCAGAACAACGCTTTATTAACCCCTGGATGTAAATTGCGCAAAAGAATTGAGCAGCCAAAAATGAAGTGGTATTTGTATTGTAAAAACGCTGTTTCTTTAAATGAATACAACAGGAACTGGCTTAGATCCCCCTTGGATATTCAATGTGCTGTGAGCAGATAGCATTAAAATGTATATGCAGCTGCAGTGGACGCACACTGGATTTCAGATCTAATACCCCACAAAATCAGAAATAGAACGTTAAGAGAAGCAGTCTCTGAGACAAGCTGAGACACCCCACAAAAATCGCTGTATAAAAATCAGTTCTTCAGGAAGAGCTATTACAAGCAGCCGCGGCAGCACCTTCCCTAGTAAGTACAGTGAGAGGAGTGTGAGCTCCCGGCGTCGCGCCCGGACTTATATAGTGCGGTGACATCACAGAATCCCGCTGGTCTCTGATTGGCTTCATCTCTGCACATGTCATGCAGGCTATGCCCTTCTTCCTCCCAGAGTACTTTGCCCCATGTAACGCCATGTGCTCGCAGCCATTTTATCAATCAAAAGCACACTTCGTTCACCCGAAGTCCCCCAAACTTCGACTTCGTTCAGAAAAGAAGTTTTCCTGAAATTCTAAACGAATTCCACTTCGTTAGAATCAATTCGCCCATCTCTATTAGTGAACCAAAATGCTTATATAAGAGCTGAAGAATGAATAATGTAGCAAAAAAAAAAAGTAAAATATATATATAAAAAGAATACGTGTTTTTTTGCACTTTTGCCCAATCCAGATTTGTTGATAGAGCCACCTTGCAGTTAAATTTGAATCCAGCAATTGTGTAGTTACCACAGGTGAATTGATAGGTGCCAAAAAATACCTTTTATTATCCGAATACATTACAAATACGTGTTTTTTGACTTTGGTGCACTACAGCTTTGTTCATTGAGGCACCTTGCACTTAAATGTGAATACTGCAATTTTTTAGTCACCACAGGTGAATTGATAGGTGCCAAAAAATACCTTTTATTATCCGAATACATTACAGATACGTGTTTTTTGCACTTTTGCCCAGTCCAGATTTGGTGATAGAGCCACCTTGCAGTTAAATTTGAATCCAGCAATTGTGTAGTTACCACAGGTGAATTGATAGGTGCCAAAAAATACCTTTTATTATCCGAATACATTACAGATACGTGTTTTTTTGCACTTTTGCCCCGTCCAGATTTGTTGATGGAGCACCATTGCAGTAAAATTTGAATCAGGCAATTGTGTATTTACCACGGGTGAATTGAGAGGTGCCAAAAAATACCTTTTATATCCGAATACATTACAGATACGTGTTTTTTGCACTTTTGCCCAGTCCAGATTTGTTGATAGAGCCACCTTGCAGTTAAAATTGAATCCAGCAATTGTGTAGTTACCACAGGTGAATTGATAGGTGCCAAAAAATACCTTTTATTATCCGAATACATTACAGATACGTGTTTTTTGACTTTGGTGCACTACAGCTTTGTTCATTGTGGCACTTGCACTTAAATGTGAATACTGCAATTTTTTAGTCACCACAGGTGAATTGATAGGTGCCAAAAAAATACCTTTTATTATCCGAATACATTACAGGTACGTGTTTTTTTGCACTTTTGCCCAGTCCAGATTGTTTGATATAGGTACCTTGATTTTAAATTTGAATCCAACAATTGTGTAGTTACCACAGGTGAATTGATAGGTGCCAAAAATACCTTTCATTATCCGAATACATTTCAGATACGTGTTTTTTTCACTTTGGCGCAGGCCAGCTTTGTTGACTTGATAGATCTACTTTGCAGTTATATTTGAATCCAGCAATTTTGTTTTGATTTGAGGGATTTGAGAATAGCTGTGATTTGCCGTCTTTTAATAAGAGACTTTCCAAAACTCTTCAATACCTTCTCAAATTTGTATATTTCTGAACATGGAGCGAAATTCAGGTGGTAAGCGAGCAAAGAGGGGGGTAGGACATGGAGGTAGAGGTACGAGAGAAGGTGCTCCTTCCAGTGCTGGCGACAACACGCATGCCAGCGGATCATCAGTTGCAGGACCGTCAGGCCTGTCATCGCTGGGTCAGGGCCCTGTGAATCTCAGTAACGAACAGCGTCGCCAATCTGTCCTTCAGTGGTTAATGCAACCTGCATCCACAGCATCTTACCTCCTCGTCCTCCCAGTCCACGGGCCACAAATGTCGTCATCAGCATCACCAGCATCCGTCCAACATGAAGCAGCCCAAATGTCAACTCGTGTACCCACCACTGTGGATAATCCATTTTCTGAAGACCTCTTTGATGACAAAATGCGGTTGGGGTCAGAAGGCATATTAAAAGATCAAGAGGCCAAAGAGGATGATTTTCTCTGCTCTGACGCCCAGTTACTGATGCCATCAGAGGAGGAGAAGGAAGCCGGTCAATCTGCAAAAATCCCGGGCGGTCGGCAACGCCTTGCAGTCCCTCTTGCTTGTAGCCCGCAGCTCCTGGATGCAGAATGTCAGGACGACGAAGTCACCTGTGTTGATGAAGATGATGACGACATTGCGGATCCAACGTGGTCTTTTCAGCAGAATTTGCTTGCGAGCGCTTCATCACTGGACGAGGAGGAAGACATGGGGTAGTGTCAGTACGGTCCGCCTCAAAAAGGGAAGGGCGGTCGCAGAAGTCCGCT